>JAZDUA010001176.1:110000-165775 GCA_038098605.1 Gryllus longicercus | reverse complement strand
TGTTATAAATTGCGACGGCATCTGGGTAAGGCGCTGGAGTGCTTTGGAATCTGCCTACCCGGGCAAACGGCTTAAAACCTCGTTGTCCTAGAAATAACAGGATCCTGAATCGTTTCTTTCAAGTTACCGTGAATGGTCTCCAGACTCTGTATTTTTATACGTCGATGTCTCCTACACGAGTGTTACCACCTCGTGGTAGTAATACGCAAATTTTGTAGTAATTACTGATTTCTAATTGGTAGTTGTAAATGTATCTGTTCCGTTAACGAAGGCCTAACAGCAATATATTAATCTTTCGTGTAATACAGTGCAGACAGTGGCGAATGAAGGTGATAACAGCCGTTTCGAATATCGCGTTGCGTGTTTCGTGTGAATCACGCGGTGGGCGGGACAGAACGAACCATGATTAGTGTGATACTGAGAAATGAGTGTTTTTCATGCTTCACTAATTTCTTTTACGCGGTGGATTGTGGTTCCCGAGCTATTCAGATATAGCGATTCGAAAGTACGAGACCCTTTGACTAGTGGCGATTGCAATCTGAGAAAAAGTTTCGTGAAAAGCCCTGAAAATTTCCGCGTTTGTCGTTTTCATTAACATGATTTTACCGTTTATATTTTAGTTATATTTCTCTCATTGCAAAACTCAATCGTATTGTAATGTCGGTCATCTTTTCGCTAGACTGTGTATTTCTCTCCTCCGGAAGCGTTTCGTCGTGCAGTGATACTTCGAACAAGCAGTGCATACGTGTGTCGGAATCTGCTAAAATAATCCCCTGTCCCATGTCGAATTCGTGCCGGGGGTCCCAACGCATTTAAATGACGGGGTACTTTACATAACGCACGCAGCACTGACAATACTGACGATAATGCTGATGTACGCATTCATTCGGTATGCGGGAGAAGTAAACTCACCACTTGCCACCCGTAATATATTGCGTTAAATTCGCGGGACCTACAACAATAAAATTGCGGATTTGTCAAGGGGTTAATCTCCAAAATAGGAGAGTGCGGTACAAAGTAAAATGTTCGAATAAAATGTTTCGTTGTATATATGTAAATGAATTTGGCATACCAATTCCAGACTCACCGTGTGAGAGCAACCATTTTAGGACAGCTGACACTCGACTAGTATCTCGGTGGATCAAGGGAGATGAGGGGAGGAGCAAAGGTATTACAGTGGAATCTGGACATCTATATTATGGAAAACAACGTGAAAGAAAACATAATGTATTCGAATTATAGAATATTTGTATAAAGGGATTTGAATTTTTGACAACAGCGTGCATAAGTAATTTTCTACATGACGATAAATTGAAATTCCAGATAACGATACATTTGAGGAATTTAAGTTCGAGTTGTTTAACTTCTCTTTGGAAATCAAGCATGAAAATTCAATTTTCCTTACACCTTTATAATGTTTTCTCTACACTACGCAGAAAAATCACTGAGAAGGGGGAGGGAATTTGTTAATACTAATTAATTCCTGAGTGTTTAAATGATTTGTTAAGCAATGAGTGAGTGTATTCTACGACAGTTGAACATATAACAGACATATATTGTGCTATATTTATTGCATTGGGAAATAATTATTTATTGTATTGTATGGTCATAATATGTACGAAAATTACTATACGATTCAATAATTGTACAAAACACAATCATTAATAGGGAGGGAATTCATTAATAGTAATTAATTCCTGAGTATTGCAATAATTTATTAAGGAATGAGTGTGTATTCTAGAACATATTAACAGATATATATATATATATATATATATATATATATATATATATATATATATATATATGTTAAATTAATATATAAATAACATTTATTGCATAAAAAGCATTATTTATTGTATAATCATAATATGTACGAAAATGATTATAAGATTCAATAATCGTTGTACCAAACACATCTGAAACATTTAATACAAATATTAGCGGGAAGAAATGTTTTACGTACTAGAAATTTCTCGAATTTCGAATATTATTCTAGTCACCTCTAAACCGACTGAGAACCCCAAACCTGCCACCTCCGCTCCCACTGAGCCACAGGCGCCGGCGCCGTCGTGAGCCGCCTGGGCGGGCCCCGCCTCTTCCATAGCGCCGCCGTTTTCCCGCTCGCGTGCGTGAGGCGCGCCCTATAAGGCGTCGGGACGCCGCGCACTTCGCCTTTGCGCAAGACGCGTCGCCGCGCTCAACTGTCATTCCTCGCGCCGACCACGTACTCTCGCGACGCCCGCTGGAGGCGACGGCGGGGCCCGCGCACGGGCTGTAACGAGCGTTCGATAGCCGCCCGGCGACACGTGGGCGAGACAGGTGAAAGGAGGCGCCGGAGAGCGCAGTTGAAATTTCGCAAAGTGCTGCTGCGATCGTTTACCGCTCGCCGTTTTTTTTCCCCTGCGTCCGTGTTTCCTTTTATTTCTTATTTTAGAGCTGGCCGAATGCGGTAGTCCGGGGCTATAGGCGGAAGTTCGAAATCGAAGGGGGGGCTGAGAAGAGATAGGTGTCGGTACGACGTGGCAGGTACACATTACCGATGTTTTGTAATAGTAAACTGAAACGCACAAAGTTCAGCGAACTTGTTGAAGTGGTAGTTGCCATTATCTCGGTTGCGATGTCGACATCGGCGTAGAAAGTTCTCGAAGTGGACTACCACAATTCTTCCTAGTTTGAGAGGTCAATAGATTATATAGCATGATAAATAAATATTTAAAAGCTGCCCTATTTAGTGAGTAGGCACAGTGCACAAGGCTTGCTCTTCCGCCTAACCTCTGTAATGAATCTACAATTGCATAAAACCAATTAAAATTTATGGATTCGTGAAGTTAACAGAGATTCAATTCATCATTTCGACATTTCTGTGGCTTTAGTGAACTTTTTAGTTTTGATTAATAATTAGTAAAGTTGATGATAATCGGGTATTCTACCAATATCATTTACATCGTTTAAGTATTACATCGCATTGTGTCGTCATTATGTGTATACTTCGTTCTTTTCAAAAATATTTATAATTGGTCAATATTTCTTTGACATTTCGATATTCTGAAAACATTTTGATATTTCGACTTCATCATTTCGATATTTCTGAAAATGGCTTTAGTGAACTACTTTTTAGTTTTCATGCATAATCGAGTATTATACCAATATCATTTATTATATAAAGAAAGGTCATTTATCTGTCAAGAAATCGAGGAGGTACTCGTTACACCGTATTTTTACAAACGATTTATAAAATGTAGTTGACTTTTTTCTCCGTGTGTGCTCGTGTTCTGATGGGGTAGTAGATACAAACTTGCTGTGAATCCTCGCTAGCTATTTCATTCGTTTTGTCCTCTCATCGGAAGTTATCCAAAACGATGGTATCCTTTCTTATCGACATATCGATTTGGTAATATTCACGCCTCTCTCCGGAGTTCAAATAATTACAGTGATTAGCTTAGCGCATGAAATTTATTGGATTTCCGAAGCTATGGCGAGGGTAATCACCCACACTTCCAACTCGTAATTTAGTTTTCATGTCTTCAGTAATTTTTCCTGGCCTTAAATCTCCGGCTGAAGCTTCTAGCTCCTGTCACGTGACTCTTGCTGCTCACGTGGTTTGTGACAGGGCTGTCCAATGGGATGTCCGTCGTCTCGAGGTCCATCCGATGTGTTAATGCATCTGGTTCTTTCGAAAAGTTTTCCCGCGTGTATTTAGTTCATAATATAATAAAGAGTTTCCAGTAAGTAGCACAACCTCAGTGTCCGTGCAAAACAAAAAAATAAATACATTCACAATTTACCCGTGCAGAAAACGAACAAAAAAATCTAGTTTATTAGATTCAAATCGAAATGTCTGTAGACCAGTAAACTATCACAACCAAAACTTCAATTGGAAAGTTCTACGCCTTATTTTTGGTCTTTTGATTCCGAACGCTAAATCTTCCAATATACTCAAAGGAATTAAGTTTTTTAAAGAAAAATCATTTAACATAATCCTTCAAATTAATATTTTAGAGTAAAATTAAGCGCTGTGTGAAATGTATACCAGCTCGTTCATTTTTTGGCCACTTTTTTTTCTATCTGAAAAACAGCTGTTGCACATGTGGTGAATATGACGTATTGAACGAAAGACAATCCGGCGCGCGCTGAATCGTAAGGCCTCTGCCCCAGTTGCAAAAACCTGCACCGCCTCGCGGTTTCCAGGAGAAGAGAACAAAAAGCGAAGAGGTGCACACTTTATCGACTGATTCCCTTGGCTGGTGGAGAGTAGCGCGCCGAGATCTCTTATCTCTTTTATCGTGTCATGGCGGTGGCGCAATACAAAAAAAAAAAAAAAAACTACCAAACCATGTGCAAAACTAATGGTTAGTTTGAAGTTAATTAACTGTCGTGTTTCCGGATTTTAGGCTCTTTTGGATTTCCGAAAATCAGGGTTGCTGCTAGCTTTAGTTCAAAGCTAGCAGCGTCCAACTTAAAGATACAACTTCCCGTTATCGAAATCAACGAAGGTGGATACGAAATGAATGGCTAATAGAAGGTTTGAAAAGAAATATTGTTCCAGCCCGTGTTTTCCAAAAATTCTGGGAATCAGTCCCCGATGGCGCTGATGTCGCGTGATCGTTGTCAATCCGACGCCCCCGCGTTCTGACTCGAGGCCCACCAGTACAATGGTGGATCTAGGGGGGGGGGTGCATGGGGGCCATGGACTCCCACGCCCAACAAACAAAAGGCCTAAAATTTTCGTTAGTTTCCTTCCTTTATTTGGAAACATTGATTTAAATATTAATTTATGTTAGAATTATGTAATTATTTAAAAGAATAATATTATATTTATATACACTTCAAAAATAATATACAGTATATTCAATCTTCTTCTTCTTCTTCTTCTTCTTCTTCTTCTTCTTCTTCTTCTTCTTCTTCTTCTTCTTCTTCTTCTTCTTCTTCGTCGTCGTCGTCGTCGTCGTCGTCGTCTTCGTCTTCGTCTTCTGTCTTGCCAGAGTTAGGCCTGAGGCCTGTTCCGATCTCGCCATCTCTTCCTCTGTCTTCCCACACTTCTTTTGCCATATGGATTGTATTCCATAGCTTGTTTTGGAATCCTTGATGGTACGACGGGCATGCATCGAAGGGCATGATCTTTCTATTTTTCTTTATGGTGGATCGCCATTTCGGTAATTGCTTGCATCCCTAGTTCATTCCTGATTCAGTCAAACTGCTGATGATGGCTACGCCATCGAAAGCTGCTATAGTAATAAACAATATTGTTGCCAATGACGACTCATATAATTATTCCATTGTAAATGCCAACGAAAACTCAGCACAATACCAATCATTCGTGATTGCTTCATTTCGGATTTTGTCTTCTCTGGTGCAGACTTTAATCTATCTAAGAAATTTATTTTTTGAGGCTTCTAGCTGTTCAAGATCCTTGTTCCCGAGTGTTCAGGATTCCGCTCCATATAGAAAAGTGGGAACTGCTATGACCTTGTAAAATTTTTAATTGCGTTTCTTTTCGTGTTCTTGTTCTAGGGTTCTTCTAATTGTGCTACATATTTCTTGATATATCTTTACCTTTTTCGCAATGTCGTAGTCTTCTTCATAAGATATGTCACAACCCAATGATGGAAATGAGACACTTGTTCTATTGTTTTGTCATTCACGACTATTTTTGTTCTTTTTGGATAAATGCCTGAAAAGGCCATTGTGTTGGTTTATGTTATAAATATTTCAATGTTATAGATTTGACTTAGTTCCTGTGTAGTGCCATTTACAATTTATCCTCGCTGTCTTGTCTGATTACTTGATCATCGGCGAAAAGCAAGGTGTTACTCTGTTTGGTCCAATTTTAGGTGGTCTGTCTCTTTTCCGTTCTGATCGTATCGTGTATATCAAATATGTTTATTATTTACCAGTTGGCGGCGGCTATGGTGTAACGGTTAGCGTACCGGACTGTTGTACCCAAGTTTGCGGTATCAAACCCGATCGAAGCCGTGGATTTTTAAGGGCGAAAAAATCCTTCGTACGCCTTCCTTCGAAGGGGAAGTAAAGCCGGCTGTCCCATGTTAGTAGATTTACTTGCATGTAAAAAATCCTCAAGCCTAAATGACGCCTCTGAGCTAAATTCAAAATCGCCTGTTTCTCGCCCAAGAAATACCTCCTTCCTCTGGTAGTTGGTGAAAGGAGCGTAGCGAAATTTGCGTGGTCAGACGGAAGAGCGGGCCTGATGGCTTGAGTCTCGCCACGTAAAATAAGGCAAATTCAATTCAATTCAAGTATATCAAATATGTTTATTATTTACAAAAACTTATGATGCCTCCCTTCAAAATAAATTATCGGCTGCATCCGCACCTGCACCAGTACGCCTTCTTTTGTTGTCAGCGCATGTCGCGCGTTCATTATTTGTGCTTGTCAACTGGTTTGTGTTTTATTGAAGCTGTGCTGGGCGCGAAACCTTGCGACTGGGACGTGACTGAATTATGGATGAATTACGAGTATGTCGCACGCGAATTTTAAAAGATAGGATTAAGAAGAATTGTAGTCCTGCGAGTTGCTGAACGTGTTAAATTGATAACAGTTTGGATTGTATGCAGCACAATGCACAATATTACAAACGACATGCTATTACTAAAAGCAAATAAATCAACTCTACAATTACGAGGATTTTATATCGGTTAAGTGACACCAAAACCTTGTATCAACAGTCTATTCTCATGAGATCATTTCTCATGTAGTGAAAGACAAAAGGTAATACAGATCTGTGTTCCCCTGCCATCCTGCCACCTGCCTCCTTTCCACAATTGTGGTCTATTAAAAAACTTTTAAAGACAAACGTTTTATATTATTTTATGCGTTCATTCACTCGCTATTTTTAGAATTGGCGCTGGGAGGAAGTTCGCATTAAAGTTTGGCGAACTTAATTGTCACAGCCGCAAACTGTGACTGTTATTCTTGAGTGATTGATCATGAGACGACTTGTTGTGGTCTTTGCTCGAGGAATTGGTGGATGTACAAAACTTCACACATGTACTTCTTTAGTGCCGTGGCCTGTTTCTTGTCTATTAATAGATTCTACACGAGGCCCTTGGTCGCTCATGGTCATCTATGTAAAGTCATCGTTCTTCTTTATTTGCGGTTTTTGAATTGTCATTAAGGTAATTTTCGAGCTTTTCGCTTCATTACAAATCGTTTCTTCGAAGGATTTGCTCAAGCTGCCATTCCTTCATAATCCTTGACCCTTCTTCTCCCTTTACACGTACGCGTAAATGCACTACACTACCACACATGTCGGCAGCTTATAGGTTGAAATAATTGTAAAGGTTGTCATTGCCAACAAAAGTATTTAATGTAATAGCAGCTTTCGATGGCTTAGCCATCATCATCAGTTGTCTGATACAAGTAGAAAAAACAAAACATTAGAACGTGAATACAACAAGATTATGATAAAGGTTACAAATAATTTACAAATTTTTTGGAAATAAATTTAACATTCAAGAAACAGGAAGAAAGAAAAAATGGGGGGGGGGGTTAAGTCATTAATACTAAAGAAAAGCGAATGAAATTGAAATAGGAAACGTAAAATTTTTTTAAACAGAGAAACATAGAAATAACATAAAAAAATTTTACGTTTCCTATTTCTATTTCATTCGCTTTTCTTTAGTATTAATGACTTAACCCCCCCCATTTTTTCTTTCTTCCTGTTTCTTGAATGTTAAATTTATTTCCAAAAAATTTGTAAATTATTTGTAACCTTTATCATAATCTTGTTGTATTCACGTTCTAATGTTTTGTTTTTTCTACTTGTATCAGACAACTGATGATGATGGCTAAGCCATCGAAAGCTGCTATTACATTAAATACTTTTGTTGGCAATGACAACCTTTACAATTATTTCATTAAAGATGCCAACAATAACGCACCACAACACCTATAGCTTATAGGTTGCCTGGGCTGGGGCGGTGCCCCACTGACGGGAGATACCTCGATGAAGAATTCCCCGCAAACCGTTTGCTTGACGCCTGATATCATGTTCCACCAGTGGAGGAAGACCGCCACCTTCCGTGATATATACAACGCACTACACTCACGGGATAAATACGTAGTTGACGCGCCCGGAAACAAATACTCAATTATGTAATACTCAAAATTCAACAATCGTATTATACTCGGTATATTTTGTATTATCTGCAGCTGTTTTCTTCCTTTAAACTACTTATCAAAAAGCCACGTCTACTTATTGTAGCATCTACTCCCCCGAGTTCTTATTTCCGCCTTCAATATTGTTCGCCCCCGACCTGCCAGTCCGTTGCGTTCACCTCTTCGCTCCAGCGCCTCCGACCCTGCGCTCGGGCGCGCAGGGTTGCCAACGTAGGCCGAGGCGCCCCGCCCCGCCGTCAGCATTGACAGATGGCGCGGGGCTGTGCGCCATCCATCAGGTCGCTTTTTGTCGGGCGGGCGGGAGGTGGTCGGCCGATATGAGGCCGCGTTGGCTGGCGCCCGCCTCGTTACGGGAGCGGGGCGCATAAACCACCCCTAATAGCCGCCTTTTGCCCCAGACGCCGAAGGGACAGGACGGGACGGGACGGAACACCGCGGCCCGCCGCCGGCTCATTTCAATAATTGAGGTGAAGGCCACCTTGGAAGGATATTTCCACGTTATTTTATTCGTGTGGTTTTTTTTTTTTACGGAGTGAGGGAAACGGGAGCTTCTAATAGGACGTAAATGTCTGTTGTATTAAATTGAATTGTTTACTGTCCTGGGAAAGGGCGGGGTGGGAGAGAGAGAGACAGGCAGACAGGGAAAGGGCAGAGTAGGGACAATACACACGTTCGTGCGTTTAATGGCGGCGGGGTAATTTTAAGACGTTTCCTCCGCGTCGGAACTCGGACAAGTGGTCGAGATGGTTACGTCTATGGTTTTATTAAGCGGCAGCCTCGAGCGGTGGAAGCAGTAAATAACTGGGCTCGGCGGCGGACGCGCCGCTCGCCGGCAGCCTGTTGTCTCGACGGAGGCAGCCCCCTCGGCGATGACTACGCCAGGAGGGGACGAGAGCGAAAGAATGGAATGAGAAAGCGTAGTGGCATTCGTGAATAAGACTATAAAACACCGAGAAAGTAGAGAGAAAAACGGAGGTGTAGGAGAATAGAACTGAGGGAACGGGTAAATAACGGATAGGAGACAAGGTAAGTGAAAATATATTTAAGTAAATTGTCACATTAAGAGGGCCAGAAGTAAAAGCAATATTTCCAATAGAACACTTTTTTGAACAAACGAAACAAACTTCATGTAAATCTTAATGAATAAAAAAATGCGACTTATTTGCATTCAGTTTTCTTTAGATGTGAATTTCTGTGAAGTTCCAACTTGTAGTATTTTTTATGCATTAACCTTTTAATTCGTTTTTCTCATTTATCAAAAAGAAGGGTTGTAACGGAATAACTGCTTTTAGTTGTGGACCTCCTCAAATGTGAGTGATGCTGAAGAGCATGGATGTGCTGAAGAGCATGGGAAAACATCGTGACAATATTCTAGCGGAGGAAAGGCTTTCCCCGAGGAAAGATGCTGGGAGCAGAAAACGGCGGGGGGTAAGATGCGAACGAGATACCAGTAACGATGAAATGTAGCGACGGGTTGTTAGGGAGTCTTGATGAAGCGGAAGAGTGCGATGGGAAGCGGGGCGGGGGGGGGGGGCTGACTGCTCTCCGTGGGCTGTGATGAAGCGGTGGGGTGGCGAGAAGCGTAGCCAATTGGAAACGCCGCGTGGGGAGTGGCAGTTTAGGAATTTATGCCCCGTAGTTTGTTTTTGAGTGCCCCGCAGCCCAGCTCGCTCCTCCCTCTACCTGCCGCAGGCTTTCCAAGTCCTCCTGGGAGCTACATAGTCTGGGCGGTCGGTCGGACGCCTAGCGCGCTCGCATTTTCGTTTAGGAAGGAGGCTCCTGCCGAGAAGAAAGAGAAGTAAGGGACTTTCCTTTCTGGGGAACGGGAAGGTTAGGAAGGGGGGATCTTAGGAACGATTTGTCCTTGCGAAGGACCCACCAAACGACCTTGGCGGTCGCTCGTGAATAGCGGTAGGGGCAGGTGGTCAGGGTCGTCGTTTCTTTGGGTGGTCACTGACATCGCCTTCGTCGCCACGATTTTACCTGCCGGCCGAGTCGACGATTTCTTGTGGGTGTAAGCTTTTCATGGAATCGCCGAGCGGCCGGAGACGGCTGCCGGGCCCGGCAGGAAACTCCTGGGAGTTCTGTCCTTCTCGGAAGAGTTAACTCTCGCCTTCAGAGGCCCGATCCTGTAGGGACTCAGCGTAGTTAGAAATAAACGTTGTGTGTGCCATGTCACGGACACGAAAATGCTTTTTCGGGTGATTAATTGGTAATTTGTATTTAAATTCAAATCTATCGTTTGCTTCTACAACTATATCTTTAATTTTCTAGGAGATTTAAATATCGACTTTTGTAAATGTACGTTTCCAATATACATTATTTACAAAATGAAAGAATATTGTTAGTGAACGATTTTAACCTACTATATATTAGAGATCTTTATATACATATCTCATGTTAGGCTGCGGTATTATCATTAAGTAAGAATGTATTTTTGTTTCCTTATGATATGTGTACAACATTTCATAACTTCTGTTTCTCTTGTGTATGTTAGTAGCGAGATAGCGCTTCCTATTATTTCTATTAATACTGTTTATGCATCGAGTGGTTAAAGAAACTAATTGATAAGTTATCTGTCGGATTCTCTCGCTATGATATTTCTGGCAGCGTATGTGTCCCTCGTACGGACTTCCTCCTTCTGTAGTCCCGGCTCATGGTAGTATTTTAAGAACACTGACTGGAAAACAGTTTTCAACTTTTTTGACGTAAATAAATAAATAAATAAATAAATAAATAGAGAAATAAATAAATAAATAAATAAATAAATAAATAAATAAATAAATAAATAAATAAATAAATAAATAAATAAATAAATAAATAAATAAATAAATAAATAAATAAATAAATAAATAAATAAATAAATAAATAAATAAATAAATAAATAAATAAATAAATAAATAAATAAATAAATAAATAAATAAATAAATAAATAAATAAATAAATAAATAAATAAATAAATAAATAAATAGAGAAATAAATAAATAAATAGAGAAATAAAAGTATTTTAACAATCTAACGATAAATGAAAGCAAAGGTTCCCAGACACAGTATGTCTTAGTGATAGAAGACACTTCTCACTCCGTCGGAGACCATATCTAGGTGCCTCAGTGCGGTGAGCGTGGACATAAGAGCGTGTACTTTACGTGTATTTGAATTCGAAAATTCTGCGAATCTCTTCCAAGGAATCGTATGATTACTATTGGAACATACGATGGAAGTATTAGCCAGTATTTGGAAAAACTTAGATTTGAGAATAATTTGAAAATCAGAAGATAAGTCATGTTCTTAGTTTGAATAAATAGGTATTACATATCCAAATGAGTTCTCTGATGAATGACTACAATTTCAAAATATTTTGTGATTGTAAAGTTAACTACTCACGAACTTCTTATAAACTTCAGCATTCGTCACATCAATGTCTCATAGAGAAGAACAAAAAGTAAAACAGCAATTTTAATAATTAGTTAAACTTCTATACATGTTAAGGTTGACCCTTAGCACAGAAGCATAGATGTTTCGACAGACATATTCAGTCGGGTCGTAGCGACGTCGTAACCACACAGTTGGTAGCATTGAGCAATCTATCACAAGCTAGCGTCACACTATTGTTGTGACGTAACGATGTGTATCGTTTGATTGATCGTATTTCAGATATGCATCATTACTCCTCCTATTAATGAGACCCGTCTACCATGAAACTGAATTCTATACCTGAACGCTAATAGCCAATTCCACTTCCTAAATTCATTGCACTCTATTACCATATTATATGCTAATTAGTAAAAATCTGAATGCAAATAAAGCGGGTGATTTTGCTCTGAACTTTCACATGTAATGGCATCGCCGATATAAACAGTTTTTACTACACTCCCTCAAAATTTCGCGCCATCTATCACATACGATGAGGAGAAATATATAAATTACAATACGGGAATATTGGTGAAATTTATGTAAACTTATGCTATTCACAAATAAAAACACGTTAATGGGAAAGCAAATTTAAACTGGGTGTAGGTTTATGAAAAATACATGTTACTCCTGTCTCTTACTTTACATGCCATTCATTAGTGTATGTTATCTTCTATCTTATTTTTGCAATGACATGTGCTATGGGGATTCTAAGATAAAATGATGAGATCCGCAAATGGCAATTGTTTCGGGTCGTTGTATTTGATGGTTCGCATTGAAAGCGCTCTGCATCTTTTTCGTACGCACAGCCGATTTACTTACTAATCACTCTTGTACACTCATTGAGTGATTGGGCTGCATTTCGAAACAGAGTATCCAAGAATCCCAGACTATTAATTTTTATCATATTGTGTTGTGTTTTTAAGAGATAGCATTTCAGTCTCTGCAGTTGCAGGTTGGTGAACATAGTTCCTGCATAAGTAGGAATTAAAGATTTTTGTTTTTAGGAATATATGTCACTACTAATATCGATGTTTTTGAAACATGAATATTTTCGGGTGGAAAATCGATATTATATGTTTTGCTTTTGATGTTTTCTTCAGATTGCTATATATGTTCAGAAACATGGATGTTTTCATAAAAGATCTTCATTAAATAAATAAAATTTCAAAGGTCTTCATTGTTTTGTGGATTTCTCGCAAACACCCATTTACAACTGTCACTGTTGACGACCCCCTAGGCGGCATGAACTTTTCTCCAATGTTATTCCTTTTTTAAATTATGTTTTACGTGATATCATCGTTAATCTATATTTTGACCCTTGAGTATATAGAACATTAATTAGAAAATTAAGATGTATGAAATTAGAACCAGGCCATTTTAATTCGATATATTTCATCATATTTAAACATCGACTTTTTTATTCATCGATATTTTTGGTCGACGTTTCAATCGACATCGAAAACCTTTTAGGGAGTTTGTGCGCCCTCGAACGTCATAGCACTATAGATCTGCGCATGCGCAGTTCACTTTAGTGCATCTGCACATGCGCAGAAGATCGATAGTGCTGCCCGCTACGGCGTGCAGAACTGCCTTTTGTTGATGTATCGAAGTATCGATGTATGGATGTTTTGCTACAATTTGCCATCACTATCCAGCCCGCCTTTCTACAGCCCCCTATAGCACTCTCCTTGCGCAGAGCTAGAGCCGTTGCAGCGTAGAAAGTAGCGGCGACGGAGGCGTCCGCGATAAGCTCTTATTTGCGCCCAGGCGTGACGCAACGCCTCGGGAGGACGTCCTGGCGATACCCGCTTCCTGGCCGCGCGATACAGCCAGCGCTCGCCTCGCTTTTGCCTCGCCTCGTCTCGCCTCGCGCTGCCGTAGGCGCTGGAGCCCCGGGAAAGTCTTTGCCAGCGGCTGCGAAACCCGCGAGAAAAGCTGGACGGCGCCGGGAGAGGCGTCCTGTTTCTAGATTTGCCTAATGTAATTACGTGCCTAACACGACCATCTTACCCAACAGATCCGCTAGGCGAGGGGCCAATTAAAGAGCTCGTGAAATTTGTAAGAGTATTAGAACGCAATTTTGTGGGATTAGTCAACACTTGAATTAAAAAGTAATAATGGCGAAGTAACATGTAATTGAAAAATAATTGTTTGAATAATTTGAATTCACTGTTTGAAATATCGTTTCCAAGGAGGCAGTTCGATGTTGGATTTGATTCATTTTTAAATAATTATGAATTATCGCGTTGAATCATTTAAGTATTGTGACCAACCGTTTTTTTTCTGAATGTAGATCAGCTGCTAAAACCAACGGAAGGTCATAGTATGTGTCAGAACGGTATTATAATTGTTTGATTAGTTTTTAAAACTAATAATTTATGTACAAACACTATTCAGAAAATTCTGGAACCTAACCTTTCTATTTCCCGTCGGCCGGGCTGGTTGATAACGAATTATCTGTATTAATGAGAAAACACAAGTAGAATCACGGTAAATCCAATCACAGGGACCTGAAATAAAGAATTGCTGCCAAATTCCTATTAGTTCTGGTGGTTTCGTGACAGGATTGTTTCTACATTGAACCAAAATTTCTTGAAATGAACATGTTCAAACGGAGTTATCTGTGAAACATTTCGTGTTGGTTTTACTTATTCTTCGATACGGGTAAATATATTATTTTTAATGAAGTTACTGGAATGTGGACGTTTGGAACTTCCCTTTAGAAGTTACTCGTTATTTAAGGTGCATTGAGAATAACGAGATTTATTTGCCGTTCCTCAAAAACGTCCCAAAAATGTGCCCTTTTCCATATCAGCAGGAATTGAATTCATGCGATTTTTTTAAAGCATTCTGACAGCCTTTTAAATACGTTTTTCTTTTATTCAATGTCTTTATTAACACATTAATTCAAACGGCCTCGAATTTTGTTTCACGGTCTTGGTCCATCGGCACACGCCTCTGCATTCGTATGTGTCTCCAATGATTGGGTGTCAGATAAGCTTTTATAAACGCGAGCTTTTGCAAGAGGAAGATTGGAGTACGCCTGTGCAGGCACGCAGTGGATTCGATTAGAGCTTATCTTTACTGCCTCGGGCGAGAGTATGAATAATTAACTACACGGTGGCACAGCTATCTGGATTTTCGTCAGGCAGACGTGAGGTCTTCACTTTCCCGCGACTAATCTCTGGGTTAGGATACAGAGCAGCCGAGGTGGCTGTTAAAAGCCTGCAGCGCTTTCGGGCCCTTTCTAATCTCCCGGAAAGTGTGTTATTTCGAGAAGCAGAAGCGGTGCTCAGTCACCTCAAGGCGAGTTGTTTTGTGGAGGGGCGGACTGAAATATCTGGCAAACTTGGGATGCCATAAACATACTGAAGCGGGAGTGTCAGGGCACATCCCCTCCCTGCACCAGCTCCCCCGTCACGAACGGGTTGGGTGAGCGTGGCGTCACCCACTTGTTCGACGAAATCGCTGAATGACTGAGGCGTCCTGGTACTTAAACTTGCACACTTTAGTACTTGAAACCTTTCCTCCCTTCGTCGTAGATCTCGTCTCCGCGATGTAGCGTGGTTTATCGCGGAGTTGACTCTTGGGGAAAGTTCCTTCGGTGCGTTTGGACCAACGATCTGGGTTCCAAGCTTGTCCACGACGTTCGCTGCCGACGGGGGAAAGGAGTAGGAGCTTCTCCCAGGGGCGAAGAGGTCCCTCCGCCGTTGATGAGCCCCAAAGTTCCCGAAATTCCAGATTTTACGCCGGCAACGGCACGCAGGGCTAATGAACGTCTCGAGCGCGTTATGTAGAAGGATAATTTCGTTTCTGGTTCGCCGACTCTTCGCGGGAGCCACCCTTGCGTCCTCTCCGTCTCTGTAGCTCTCCCTCTCCGTCGCGTATCTTCGCGACGCCCGTTGCCGAAACTTGAAGACAAGTTTCTTCGGAGGTTGAGCCCGCAGTGGCGGGAGGTGGTGGGGTAATTCAGCCGGGGAGAGACGAGGTCTGAAGGTCCCCGCAGAGGTTGAGAGGGAATCGCTGACATACATCAAGACGCCCGGATTAAATTGTGTCGGATTCCATTGTTCGCTGCCTTAAGTTCCCATCTCTCTCTCTCCCTCGTCGTGCCGATGAAAGTGCGTTTCACGTTTCTGGCCGTTTGAGTCACAGTACCCTGGTTTGGTGGTATAATAGTGAATCGGGCTGTTTTACCCAAGTTTGAGGACTCAGACACGATCGCAACCGTGGATTTTAACGGGCGAAAAAATCCTTAGTAGGCTTTCATTCGGAGGGGAAGTAAAGTTTGCTGTCCCATGTAGCAGATTTACTGCGTGTAAAATACCCTCAAACCCCAAAGAAGCTTCTGAGCTAACTTCAGATCGTCAGTTTCGCCCCCCGAGATGATACTTTCTTCTCCGCTAGATGGTGAAAAGAGCTTAGCGAAATGTGCGTGGTCAGTCGGAAGGTCGGGTTTGATGGCCCCGAGACTCGCATCGTAAAATATGGCGCTAACTAACCCGACAGAGCCGTCCTCTAGCATAGGAGGCTCCACTTGGCTGCTCTCCAGCGTGCGTCCAGTACGTTTACTTGAGATGCCCGTGAAAAGCGCTAGTCCTTTGTGGTTACAATTGCACTTCATGTTGAATAATTCTCGTTTCCAATTTTACCTGTCGTTTAAAAAAATGTCAGAAAGAGAGAAAGGAAACTCTAGTAGTAGGAAATTGCTACATAGGCACCGACAGTTTTCAAAATTCATAATTGGGACTTTTAAATTAATATTTTCGTGATTCAATATATTTACTCTTAACTAAGATGCTGATCATAACGCGATTCAGTGGGAAATTCAAAATGCGACTGGTAACTGTAGAGTAGCGTTACAATTTTTTTCTGGGTAGGCTCCAGCGCAGATTTACGCATTATTAATTGACCTATTTTTGAAAGTGACACTGAGTGAGAGGTGATGAATTTTGTATTAGCGGCACCGTCATTTTATCGCAATTCTAGAGGCCCACTGTTTCTTGCCACTCATTTAAACGTCGTAGGTTTCAACAAGAAGTTAGCGATTGATTGCGATAAAAACTGAATTGGTGTATGCGCGTGTGCGTATGGTGTGAGTC
Organism: Gryllus longicercus; assembly: GCA_038098605.1. Taxonomy (NCBI): domain Eukaryota; kingdom Metazoa; phylum Arthropoda; class Insecta; order Orthoptera; family Gryllidae; genus Gryllus; species Gryllus longicercus. The sequence goes on along the minus strand of JAZDUA010001176.1, from coordinate 149,120 downwards.
CACCATAGGCTACTAACGAACTGTATGGTACCCAAACGGCCAGCTTTCGTGAGATCAAGGTGACTGCAGTAACTCAATATACTGCCTCTCGCGAGCTCACGTATTGCGCATGCGTTGAAGTTTCCCAACGCCAGAGCCTTCTTCCTATGACACGTATGTTCCCGATTAAGCGGAGTGTTCAAGAGGGCCAAACGAGAAACGTAATAGTGAAGAGAAAAATATCAATAATCACATCATGAAATAATGAAAACAGTTTGTTTTTCATTAAATGTATTAAATTTCATTAAATAATTTAAAAAAATAAATGTTTCATTAGGGTATTCTCCACCTTGCAGCCTAGTAGGTAGCTCCGCCACTGAATAGCACTGCCTCATTGTCACACTTTCTGACCGTTCATTGTGCACTTCCGCCAACTAAGTTGATTGCCCCCCCCCCTCCCCCCGATTCACAAGGAAATCCATCATGCGACCGGTGACTTTTCGTCTCTTCCCTTCGTCCTCAGTTGCCTGGCCGTCCTCAGTCTTCCGGTTCTTGCGTTTGGCGGCGGGTGCGCCTCCTGCCGGCGTCTCGTGATAAACGATTTCATCGGCGGGCGGGCAAACAGGAAGGATGGTGTACTAGTCACGGTCCGGGGCCTCTCGCTTCCAGGAGGTTCTGTGTGAACGGGCGATGGCCGCGGCGCCGGCGCACACTGGGCCCGCGTTTCAAAACAAGCGCGTAACGAAAATAAATGAAAGACGGGTGAAAAATAGAAATGAAGTGTTGAGTGCAAAAAAAAAAAAAAAAAAAAAAAAAAAAAAAAAAAAAAACTATTTGGAAAATTCGAGATCGCTTGAAATTGATAAAATTAATATTTTACGAGATGAATCATTTCAATAATATAGTATAATGTATTTGTAAGATAACCGAGCTCTAAATGTACTATGTGAAAGAGGAATAAAATTAAAGTTGATGTGACTAATTTATAAAATAAACACTGAAAATACAGATTAACAAGTGGGAAAAATCGACGAAATAGGAAGTATTTTGTTTTCAGGTTTATTGTGCATTAGGCATTTTAATTTTACAAAATAACATTTTATGTGGAATATGGGTTTTCTTACGTGACCTGCAGATTGCTTGCTGAATTTTTGGTATACACAACACTGGTGCTGTCGTCACTGTGGCCCACAGTACGATTGCACTTGCGGTGGTATATCGTGGCCCACTGTGCTGTAACGTTTGTGTCATGTGCCCCATTGAGCGATAACTCTGGCGTTGCTACATTGTGGCCCACTGAGTGCTGCCGCTGGGTTAGTGTCATGTGGCCCATTGAGCGATAGCTCTGGCGTTGCTACATTGTGGCCCACTGAGTGCTGCCGCTGGGTTAGTGTCATGTGGCCCATTGAGCGATAGCTCTGGCGTTGCTACATTGTGGCCCACTGAGTGCTGGCTCTGGGTTTGTGTCATGTGCCCCATTGAGCGATAGGCCTGGCGTTGCTACATTGTGGCCCACTGAGTGCTGGCGCTGGGTTTGTGTCATGTGCCCCATTGAGCGATAGGTCTGGCGTTGCTACATTGTGTCCCACTGAGTGCTGGCGCTGCGTTTGTGTCATGTGCCCCATTGAGCGATAACTCTGGCGTTGCTACATTGTGGCCCACTGAGTGCTGGCGCTGCGTTTGTGCCGTTGTGGGCCACTGAGCGCTGGCGATGGCGGGGCGGGGGTGGCGGCGGCGGCGAGGCGCTTGAACAGTCGTGGAGGTCGCGCTTGCCCAAGGTTTCCTTTTAAAGTGTGTTGGAGCTGAACAAGAGAAGCCGACTTTGTTTTCGCCGCCGCCGCCGGTGAGGTAATACGCGTAGCGCTTGCGGCGCAGGTTCGCCCCCTCCCCTCCCGCTCCCTCCCCTTCCCCCCACTCCCCCTCCCCCGCCCTGTCGGGCGCCGGTAAGCGGAGGGGGACTTTGTACGGGTTCCCTGAGAGCTGTTGATGAGCTTGTAGTGGAGAAGTGCGGCCATTTACGAAAATAGAGAAATCGTATACATTTTAATCTGGGAAACAGATTAATAAGCCCACCTCTTATAGTACGAATTATTTATTCGTGTACTTGACGTAAACCATCTGTTGCGGGTTCATCCAATCTGAAGCTTATATGTCGCTAGTGTCGTCACTATGGGGACGTTCAAGGTCCCGATTGGATGAAACCGTGAACATCTGATTTACGGCAAGTGGACGGTAAAATTAATCCTAATGTAACTTCAAACTGTCCCTCTTTCAGAAAATATCTAACGTGACTCTTCTGAGTCAAAAATGTCGTAACTCCGTTTGTGCCAAAAATAGACAATTTTTCAGATATGTGAAATATTTCATCTGATCCAAGGATGGAAATGTGACATATAAATAAGCAACTGCATTTACAGATGTTTTAAGTTTAATTTTTGTAATAATCGTGAAATAGAGTAACCCTCCTTCAAAAATATAAGAAATTAGTATTAAAATATTCATCGTAAAAAATATTTTTTTGCTTTCCGTATTATTGTCATTTCTCTTCGGTGTTTGTTAGGTAATTAATTCGAATGTCACTAAACAGAAATGTTTTCACACCTCACTGAATACTGCCAGTATTATATTTCGTTCAATTTGATTAATGCAGAAGGTTTTTTTTAAAAATTTATTTCAAGCCATTTATTTTTCTCTTGTACAATGAATCCAAATTACTATGGTTTTTGAGGAGTGAATCTTTCATTAATAGTAATAGCCCGTGGCATCTTGACTTAACAAAAACCGGTCCATTTTTTACTGAGCGAAACATCTGTCTCAGCCAAAAGTGCGAAAAACTTTGAGCGCATTCCAGATAGTAAGTAACTCCTAACTCCGCGTTCCAGATGGCGAACCATCTGTTCGTTTTTAAGCAACGAAGCGATTTTCTCGGCACCTAATCCAACTTCGCCCCCTCTTAAAGAGAGTGGTCCCGAAATAGGTCGAATTAAAACTCACGAAACTTGTTTTCCATACCGTCCCGAATTAGCTCTGGCGTTTTGTGATGAACTATGCTCCTTCATCTCCAACCAGTTATCGAAAGTAAAGAACGGCTGGGCGCTGTGAGCGCAGTTCCCAGCTCACGTTTTCACGGGTGTATATTTTTGAGCGCAATTAATGTCACCGTTTTCAGTCTCACTCTGGAGCGTTAAATTAAAGTTACGCTAATAGCGCGTTTAAGTCCTATGGACCCGTAATGATGAAGTTCCGCCCCTCCCGGGCAAAAAACGAAAACATGGCGGCAGTCCGCACTGCGGAAATCCTTCCAAAAAACGCGGCACCATGGCCCCGCACTGAACCCGCGAACACAGCGCAGCGAGAAATCCACGGCCGGGGCTATGAGATACGCGCACGGTCGGCCAGGGGTGGGCAGTGATGGAAAGTGAGAGCGTAGGCTTCCGCGGCCGGAGTCAGTATTTACTTGGCTGGCCGGGTGACGCCGCTTCCATGGCAAAGGTGCCGACGTTTCGGTCGCCATTCTGCGACCTACGCATTACGCCCTGAGGAAGGTCGCAGAATGGCGACCGAAACGTGGGCACCTTTGCCATGGACGTGGCGTCACCCAGATAGCCAATTAAATAGTGCTTGAAAGTGTTCGTGATGGCGAATGATTCTCATATAATAGGTTCATTTTCTGAGTTGATTCTCCATGTATATTGCCGTGTTGGAGTTCTTTTACTGGAATTTTTGTAAGAGCAAAAACACAGGATGAAATGCCTTGAACTCTGTAAAATACATGTAATATATATGCACATATCGATGTCACGTACATTGCAATGATACTGTTAACAACCATGCCTAGTAGAAATTGGATATATAATAGTTATTTATGCAACAAAGGTTGTAATGGTCAAGAGGTGACAAAATACCCGAGAGTTTATTTTCGCCCGAGATGATCAGCACCTGTTAACGCCCGTGATACATAAATGATTTTACTTTTTACCTAATAGTAATGGTGCAGATTTATTTATTTACTAATTAACTAGATGTTGTTTTGACTTCGTTTCTCATTTCATCTTTTCCTCCCAAAATTCCCTCTCATAATTCCTTCCATTAGAGCGCATGTAGCGTCAATCAAGTGCTTAATACGATACATTCATCCGTATTTCCCCCGAGACCACGATCCTCTCGGTCCAGTTAAGGTATGCAGCGTGTATCGACCCCCTATCGAAGGCAATTAGAAGCAATAGCATACCAGTAAAAATATATATATAATTTGTACTGGTAGGATGTGTTATAAGTATTGTTAAAAACGTTTCAAAACCGAACGAGTCAAAACCTAATTGCAAACAATTATAAGCTGCCCATTTTGAGAAAAATGCTCTTTTTTTTAACATCGCTAAATATTTTCTAGAAATTAATATCACATTCTTACGCATATCTTGGATAGTTGTCAGATTGCGATCTTGATCTTTCTACAGCCTCGCCTCGCTTTTTATGCGCACGTCGGGCACTTTCCCATAAAAAAACACCGTCCGAAGGCCTCTTTGGATGCGCGTCGCTTCTGCCGAGTGTCCTGCGGAAGCCGCCTTTGTGCAGCCCTGTGCGCGCCGAGCCGCTGCGCTCGCGGGCAATGAGCCGCGAGATCCCCGCCACTTAGGCCGGCGCACCTCCCTCCGCCGCGCCACGCCACGCCACGCCACGCCACACAGCGCTGACGCGGCGCCTCTTTTTGCCCTCAGGGCGCCGCTCTCTGCGCTCTTCGCTCGCCGGCTATCTAGCCCGCCCTCGCTCGCCCGCGCTCTCGCCCGCGCTTTCGCCCGCGCTCTCGCCTGCGCTCTCGCCTGCGCTCTCGCCCGCGCTCTCGCCCGCGCTCTCGCCTGCGCTCTCGCCCGCTCGCCTGCACTCTCGCCTCCTCTCTCGCCCGCCCTCTCACGATCACCTGCTCTCTCGTCCAATCTCTCACGATTCTCTGGTCTCTCGCTCACCCATCTACGCTCGCCTGCTCTCTCGCTCGCCTTTGCACGTTCGCCTGCTTTCTCGCACGCCCTCTCACTCTCGCTTGCGCTCTCTCGCTCGCCTGATCTCTCTCTCGCTCGCTTGTTCTCGCCCGCACTTTCACGCTCGCCTGCTCTCTCTCTCTCACTCTCTCTCGCTTGCTCACCTGCTCTCTCTCTCGCTTGCTCACCTGCTCTCTCTCTCGCTTGCTCACCTGCTCTCTCTCTCTCTCGCTTGCTCACCTGCTCTCTCTCTCGCTTGCTCACCTGCTCTCTCTCTCTCTCTCTCTCTCTCTCGCTCGCTCGCTCGCTCGCTCGCTCGCTCGGCTCCCCTCTCCTTCGCTCTCCTGAGGAAGAAATATCCATGCTGACCAAACATTTCAAGCCTCTTGTAAAACATTCCAAACCTCGTCTTCACCTTTAACACACATGATGTGTTTCTTACTGTATACATGTGGATCCGTTCTTATTAGAGCGTGTCAGTTTGTCATTTACATATAATACACAGTGAGACATACGCAATTACAAAAACCATCTTCACATGAAAACTGAGGTAGATACAGAAATTCTGAAATTACATCTAGATTTAGAGTCAAATGATCTTCCAAAAAGTGTGGTTTGTTCTTGATAAAGAAAAAGTTTTTTGTCGACCAATGTTATTTGTGTAGACCACAGTAATCTTGTAGTCAAGACCCGTCCGTGGGTCTTGGATGTGAACGACACACGACGCCTCATGTACGCTGCAATGTGGACCGTAACGAAGAAACCAGAGCCCGGACAGTGCCGTCTCTCGGCGGCCGTGGCTTGCGACGGAGCGCGTTCCGACGGCCGGCACTGGGCGTTGCGGCCTGTCGTGCAGGCGACCGCCCTCGCCACGTCTTGCGCGAGACAGATCGCTATTTGCGCTGCAACCCGCCACTTTGTAACCCTAAATATCAATCCGCCCCTTCTCCTGGGCACGCCCGCCGCCTAGGGACCCGCCATAGGGCGCCTCGCCGTTATTACGACCATGCATCACGGCTGCTTAGGGCGCGCGGAGCGGGGCGGAGGGGTAATAGCGCGCTGCCACCGCCGCCTCCGACACCAACACCGACGACGACACCACCGACACCATCGATACCACCGACACCATCGATACCACCGACACCACCAATACCACCGACACCACCGATACCACTGACACCACCGATACCATCGATACCACCGATACCACCGACACCATCGATTCCACCGACACCATCGATTCCACCGACACCATCGATTCCACCGACACCATCGATTCCACCGACACCATCGATTCCACCGACACCATCGATTCCACCGACACCATCGATTCCACCGACACCATCGATTCCACCGACACCATCGATTCCACCGACACCATCGATTCCACCGACACCATCGATTCCACCGACACCATCGATTCCACCGACACCATCGATTCCACCGACACCATCGATTCCACCGACACCATCGATTCCACCGACACCATCGATTCCACCGACACCATCGATTCCACCGACACCATCGATTCCACCGACACCATCGATTCCACCGACACCATCGATTCCACCGACACCATCGATTCCACCGACACCATCGATTCCACCGACACCATCGATTCCACCGACACCATCGATTCCACCGACACCATCGATTCCACCGACACCATCGATTCCACCGACACCATCGATTCCACCGACACCATCGATTCCACCGACACCATCGATTCCACCGACACCATCGATTCCACCGACACCATCGATTCCACCGACACCATCGATTCCACCGACACCGATACCATTGATTCCACCGTCACTATCGATACCACCGACGCTGACACCACCACACAGCGACACCATCGACAGCGACGCCATCGACAGCGACGCCATCGACAGCGACGCCATCGACAGCGACGCCATCGACAGCGACGCCATCGACAGCGACGCCATCGACAGCGACGCCATCGACAGCGACGCCATCGCCAGCGACGCCATCGACAGCGACGCCATCGACAGCGACACCACCGCACCTCCATCTCCAGCCCGACCATCGATTGCGCGCCTCGAGACACCTGAACGCGACCGGCTCCTCAATGAACACGCAGCTCAGGTACAGGCCCCGCACCGCTAGGCCGCAATTTCTAGGCGAGCGCCGGCCGTTTGAAGCCCTGCCCCAGCTCGGCTGACCGTGGCCTCGAGAGTTAGTGTCGGCGGGCGGGGTGGGCGGTGAGGTCTGTAGTCGCGGGAGGAGGGGGTGATTGATCCGGGCTGCGGATATTGGAAATAGAATGGGCGTGACAGGATATAGTGTCAAGATTATAACAGAAATCTCGGGTGCCCGATGAACGTCAGCGACTTATGGGAGTTACGCTGTATGTTACGTTACGTTGTAATTTAATTTTGTATAAAGACGGTGAGAGTCCATCCGGAAAGTTCCTTAAGTGTGAGAATAAGGGAGAATATGTGAAAGTGGGGCAGAATACGTGTGGGGACAAAATTCGAAGAATTCGAAAAGTACCCCAAACATAGTATGTAGTGATGATGGAATTTGAAAGATTTTAAAAATTTGAGATTTAAGAAATTGTGTTCATATTGCTATAGTTATTCGAAAGAGCTCAAAGAACTTTTAACTGCGAATACTTTTTGTTTAATTAGGGCTAGTATTGCGGAAATTTGCTCCTTTTATCATAGTTGTTTTCGGGTTTTAATATGCATCCAATTCTACACGTCGAACATGGAAAGGAAAGTAACGCCTTACAATGTTCCTTTCTTAGAAACGTACTAATTGTCTCCTTGCGCTTTCTTTCTTCTTTCACCTTTTCGTCTGCTGCAGCGCGAGCGGGTCGCTCTCTTCCTGTTCACGCGATGCGTATCTTCACGAGCGATTTCCCGTCTCCTGCGCATCTGCAGGGCATCTCCCCCCGCCCGCGCCGCGCTCTTCATCAGATCTGGCCCCCGCCACGCGCGTCGTCCATCTGCCTTCGCTGTGACAGTCGCCGCCGCCCCCGCCGCCACCACCGCCGCGATCCTCACCTACGCCGCCGCCCCCGCTGCTGCTGCCGCCGCCGCCGCCGCCGCCACCGACGCCTCCCACCCCACCGCCGCGACCCCCGTCTGCCGCCGCCGCCGTCTCCCCCGCGGCCATCTCCCCCGCCGCCGTCTCCTCCGTCAAGGCCGCCACCCCCGGCTACGCTTCGCCCCGCCGACACCCCCGCTGCTGCCGCTGCCACCCCCGCTCCTGTCGCCGCCGCTCCCGCCGCCACCCCCGCCGCTGGCCCCGCAGCTGCCCCCGCCACCGCCCCCTCCGCCGCTCCCGCCCTCTGCCGCCTCTCCACCGCCGCCGCCCCCCGCCTACGCCACCGCCCCCACTGCTGCCGCCGCCGCTCCCGCCGCCGCATCCCCAGCCGCCGCCCCCTCCCCCGGCGCCGCCCCCCTCCGCTGCCGCCCCCCCTCCGCTGCCGCCCCCTCCCCCGGCGCCGCCCCCCTCCGCCGCCGCCCCCGCCACCTCCCACGCCCCCGCCACCCCCGCCTACGCTGCCGCTGCCGCCCCCCACAGCTGTCCACGCCACCACCGCCGTCCCCGCTCCCGCCACCGCCACCACCCGCAGCCGTCCCCTTCACCGGCCAGGACACGCGAGTTTTGGGCGCGTCGCTTTCGGAAAGAGAGGAGGAAAAAACATCACGGCAGACTGGAGGGGAGTGTGGGGCGGGGCGGAACAACAGCGTGGGTTGTTCCACCGCCCGGCGTCACGCTAATAAAGGAGTGTCGGTCGGCCGCGCGTGGCCCGGCGCTTTATGTAATGCCGTGTGATGCGGCCGCTCGCCGCGCCGCCTGTCCGTGCGTACCGCTCCCCGAGGGCTCGACGTAGCGGAGACGCTCTTTTGGGATTCGGGCTACGATTTACATCTTTTCACATCATTTTCGTCATTTAACAATGGGAGCCCCTCTTCAACCAACCGATCTGATGATGTTCTGTCTCTACGACCATACGTTTACTCCATTTAGTTTAACTCTTTACTTCACATCTCGCTTCACCATCAATCTGAAAAAGTTCACATCATTTGTTTGTACGGTCGTAAGTTCACATGTTTACTCCATTTAGTTATACATTTTTCTTCACCACCGCGCCGTATCTTTACTATTTCACGATAGTTCACTGCTCTTCATGTTTCGGATATCTCTTCATATGACTAATTTTCGCTATTGACTGTTGTTCAAGTGTGTGTGTGTGTGTGTTTTATTCTTCGTTCATTTCTTCATCTCCCCTCTGTCGTTTTATCGTGACGTCTCAATTTTCATCCACGGTAGATTTTGTGACAAATTTATTGTATATTCTTCTAAATGCTTAACTGTGAAGTGCACCTTCATTACTGTCGCAGTTACTCGCTCCATGTACTTCTTGTTCCCGCTAACATCGTTGCACGAGTGCTGGCTTCTCCTGTCTTCTGTTTATCTTGACAAATTTCCCCTATTCCAACCCTTCACTATAACTAGCACGTTCTACAATTTTGTATTTCTCGCCTGACCTGGAAATTCATTGTACTCGGCTGTTATTATCTCCATTAACGTATCTTTTTTCTATCTCATTTTCCTGCGGAGAATAGCGAGTAGCTGCATCTATATATCTCTTGGCCCCCACTGTCCACGTGGTGCGGACGCCCCCGCCGTTGTCCATGTGGGCGCGCGCCCGTTATGAATTCGTGGTTCGCGTGATGAGCCCAGCGGCGGTGAGGAGGGCGGGTTGGCACCCCGCAGTGAACGACGCTCGCCCGCCGCCGCTGCGCTTACGCCGTCACCACCACCCCCACTCCCCCTCTCGGTGCCATCACCACCACGTCTAGGTGCCCACCTCGACGCCGTCACCGCGACCACCTCCACGCCTGCTGCCCTTCTCGACGTCCTACCCACGTTGACGCCGTCACCGCCACGCCCCCTACCCACACCGACGCCTTCACCATCACCACCACGCCTCCTGCCCACCTCGACGCCGTCACCGCGGCCACCTCCACGCCTGCTGCCCTTCTCGACGTCCTACCCACGTTGACACCGTCACCGCCACGCCCCCTACCCACACCGACGCCTTCACCATCACCACCACGCCTCCTGCCCACCTCGACGCCGTCACCGCGACCACCTCCACGCCTGCTGCCCTTCTCGACGTCCTACCCACGTTGACACCGTCACCGCCACGCCCCCTACCCACACCGACGCCTTCACCATCACCACCACGCCTCCTGCCCACCTCGACGCCGTCACCGCGACCACCTCCACGCCTGCTGCCCTTCTCGACGTCCTACCCACGTTGACGCCGTCACCGCCACGCCCCCTACCCACACCGACGCCTTCACCATCACCACCACGCCTCCTGCCCACCTCGACGCCGTCACCGCGACCACCTCCACGCCCGCTGCCCTTCTCGACGTCCTACCCACGTTGACGCCGTCACCGCCACGCCCCCTACCCACACCGACGCCTTCACCATCACCACCACGCCTCCTGCCCACCTCGACGCCGTCACCGCGACCACCTCCACGCCTGCTGCCCTTCTCGACGTCCTACCCACGTTGACGCCGTCACCGCCACGCCCCCTACCCACACCGACGCCTTCACCATCACCACCACGCCTCCTGCCCACCTCGACGCCGTCACCGCGACCACCTCCACGCCTGCTGCCCTTCTCGACGTCCTACCCACGTTGACACCGTCACCGCCACGCCCCCTACCCACACCGACGCCTTCACCATCACCACCACGCCTCCTGCCCACCTCGACGCCGTCACCGCGACCACCTCCACGCCTGCTGCCCTTCTCGACGTCCTACCCACGTTGACGCCGTCACCGCCACGCCCCCTACCAACATCGACGCCATCACCATCACCACCACGCCTCCTGCCCACCTCGACGCCGTCACCACAACCACCTCCACGCCTGCTGCCCTTCTCGACATCGTTACCGCCACGCTTCCTGCCCACGTTGACGCCGTCACCGCCACGCATCCGGCAGTATCTCGACGCCGTCTCCATCACCACGTCTGCTGCCCTTCTCAACGCCATCATTACCACTACACGCTTCCTGCCCACGTTGACGCCATCACCTCCACACCTGCCTACCTCTCTACCTCGACGCCATTACCATCACCACCACGACTCCGGCACCACCTCGACACCGGCACCATCACCAATAAGATTGCTACCCATCTCGACGCCATTACCATCACCACCACGACTCCGGCACCACCTCGACACCGGCACCATCACCAATAAGATTGCTACCCATCTCGACGCCATCGCCGCCACCACCACCACTCCTGCTGCACGTCGTGACGTCATCAAAGTCACGCCTGCTGCCCGCCTCAAGGCCATCACCACCACGTTACTACCACCACCACCTGCTCCGCTATCAACCATGACCATCTGCCAACACCACCTCCTGCTATCAACTCGCGAGTGGATCCTTGGCCTCCGTTGCCTCCACACCACCGTTAACTTCACCACTATCACCTCTGCTCCTCCCGTCGCCAGCGCAGGTGGTAGGTGCGGGGCAGACCGCCAACAATCGCCTGCCGCCGAGCGCGCCCCCGCCCCCGCCCCCGCCGCGGGAGATAGGGCGACCGCGATAAGGCAGTCGGGGTGTCGGCGCCGGGCGCGCCGCTTCCTCCCGTTACGCCCAGCTCGCGCCCTCTCCGTCCCCGCCCGCGCCCCCCGCCGCCCGCGCTGCCGAGGGCAGATAGGCAGCTTTACGAGGAGGCGACTGGCGCTCTCGCTGCGTCTCGGGAGGCCCTCGGCAACCGCTCGCTATCACACCTCCGCGACGGCCCTTGTTTTCACACCGCCCCCGCACGTGGCCTTGCGGCCCTCTGGGGCCATTCCTTTTTCTTTTTCTCTTTCTTTCTTTTTCGTCTCTCTCCCTCTCTGTGTCTCCCTTTCTGTCTCTCCCTCTCTCTCTCCCTCTCTGCCTTCGCTCTGTGTCTCTCTGTCTGTCTCTCTCTCTGTCTCTCTCTGCCTCTGTCGCTCTCTGTCTGTCTCTCTCTCTGCCTCTGTCGCTCTCTCTGTCTCTATTTCTCTTTGTCTCTCTCTGTGTCTCTCTCTGTCTCTTTCTCTGCCTCTCTCTATGTCTCTCTCTGTCTCTTTCTCTGCCTCTCTCTGTGTGTCTCTCTCTCTGTCTCTTTCTCTGCCTCTCTCTGTGTGTCTCTCTCTGTCTCTTTCTCTGCCTCTCTCTGTGTCTCTCTCTGTCTCTCTCTGTCGGTCACTGTCCGTTTCTATCCGTCTGTCGGTCTGTCTGTCTCTTCTTTGTAATTTATGTCACTCGATGGCAACACTGCTATTACGAGGGGGTGGTTTCGGTATCTTATACTAGTTCCCTGTAATTATTATCCTTCTGTGTTTCTACTTACATGTTTCACTATTTTATTTGTATTCCTTCTCTCGTTTTGTATTCCCCCATCACATCATTACTCTTTTCATGGAAGCCTCACTCATTTTCCTTATCCCAATTCTTGCCCGACGCCCTCCATACACGCATCCTCGTTTTCTCCAACCTCGTCCTTTAGCCGCTTCCATGCCGTCTTTGTTTCTGTCTCTTTGTCTCTCCTCCCTAATTTGTGTCACTCGATGGCGGCACTGCAGTTACGAGGGTTGGCTTCCCTATCTTATGCTTGTTCCCTGTAATCACCACCCTGCTGTGACTCTGCTTACACATTTCTGCTTCTCTCCTACTTTCATTCACGATTTTATTTTTCGCATTTTTATTCCGTCTCTCGCTTTTTTTAAAATTCCCTCGTCAAATCGTTTTTCTCTTCACGAGACCTTCGCTCGTTTTCCTTAACGCAACCCTTCCCCGTCGCATCACGCCCCCCCCCACACACACACATGTTCCTTTATTCCGGCCTCGCCTGTTGGCAGCTCCCTTGCCGCCGTTTCTTCGTCCACGCCGTCACCCCCTTTTCGCCCGTATCGCCTCCGATTACCGCCGACTTTTACTGTTCATTCTTCCCGTCGGCGGGGCGGGCGAGTCGACGTCGGCGGGGCGGTCCATTATGGAAGGCCCTTTCGTGTTTCCCGCGCTGCCAATCTTCATTAGCGAGGCGCCGTGGCGTGCGGAAGCGTTATCATCGACGAGGAGCAGAATTGGGCGCACCGCCTCGCCCTCGCTGCCTTTCAAGCCACTGCGGCGCTGCTTGTACAGGTGGCGCTGCGCTGCTTGTAGCGGTGGCGATGCTTGTAGCGGTGGCGCTGCGTTGCTTGTACAGGTGACGCTGCTTGAAGTGGTGGCGTTGCTTGAACAGATAGCGCTGCTTGTAGCGGTCGCGTTGCTTGTACATATAGCGTCGGTTGTACAGGTGGTGCTGCGCTGCTTGTAGCGGTGGAATTTCTTGAACAGGTTGCGCTGTTTGTAGCGGTAGCACTGCTTGTAGCGGTAGCGTTGCTTGTACATATAGCTTTGCTTGTACAGGTGGCGCTGCTTGTAGCGGTGGCGTTGTAGTGGTGTTGTAGTAGTATCAGCGCTTCTTGTAGCGGTGGAATTGCTTGAACAGGTTGCGCTGTTTGTAGCGATGGCACTGCTTGAAGCGGTGACGTTACTTGAAGATGTGGCATTGCTTAAAGCAGTGTGGCGCTGCTTGTGGATGCGACAGTCCTCACGGCAAAGTTGTTTGTAGTAGTGGAGCTGCACGTAGAGGCTATGCAGCTTGGGGCAGCGAAGTTGCTTGTAGAGGTGGTGTTTGCTGGTAGAGGTGATATTTCTATTGGGGGTGGTGTTGCTGGTGGTGGAGGTGGTGTTGCTGGTGGTGGAGGTGGTGTTGCTGGTGGTGGAGGTGGTGTTGCTGGTGGTGGAGGTGGTGTTGCTGGTGGTGGAGGTGGTGTTGCTGGTGGTGGAGGTGGTGTTGCTGGTGGTGGAGGTGGTGTTGCTGGTGGTGGAGGTGGTGTTGCTGGTGGTGGAGGTGGTGTTGCTGGTGGTGGAAGTGGTGTTGCTGGTGGTGGAGGTGGTGGTGGAGGTGGTGTTGCTGGTGGTGGAGGTGGTGTTGCTGGTGGTGGAGGTGGTGTTGCTGGTGGTGGAGGTGGTGTTGCTGGTGGTGGAGGTGGTGTTGCTGGTGGTGGAGGTGGTGTTGCTGGTGGTGGAGGTGGTGTTGCTGGTGGTGGAGGTGGTGTTGCTGGTGGTGGAGGTGGTGTTGCTGGTGGTGGAGGTGGTGTTGCTGGTGGTGGAGGTGGTGTTGCTGGTGGTGGAGGTGGTGTTGCTGGTGGTGGAGGTGGTGTTGTTGGTGGTGGAGGTGGTGTTGCTGGTGGTGGAGGTGGTGTTGCTGGTGGTGGAGGTGGTGTTGTTGGTGGTGGAGGTGGTGTTGCTGGTGGTGGAGGTGGTGTTGCTGGTGGTGGAGGTGGTGTTGCTGGTGGTGGAGGTGGTGTTGCTGGTGGTGGAAGTGGTATTGCTGGGTGGTGGTGGTGGTGTTGCTGCTGGTGGTGGAGGTGGTGTTGCTGGTGGTGGAGGTGGTGTTGCTGGTGGTGGACGCAGTGTTGCTTGTAGAGGCGACGATGAAGGTAACGACAGACAACGACCGGGGCGTGCCGAGTGGCGATTCGCTTTGCATTGAGCAGCATCATCGCGTGGCAGAGAGCTTCCTTTCTGACAAAGTTCCGTACGTGAGGCGAAATTTTGATTCTTCTTTACCCGTGCCGCAGACTCGCGATATGCGCATAACGCGTGCGTCCCGCCCAAAGTCTTTCAGTCGATGCTTCCAGAGGTGCGGGTGCTACGGTCTCCGAAGGTGTGTGGGCGTTTGCGGCGATGTTGGAATCGTGACACCTCGGTGCTTTTGTTTCCTTTAGGTCTTTGTGGTCTTTTCTCACTATTAGTCTTCATCTCTGCAATTCTCCTTCTCCTTTCACAAAGGTATCTCCGAATAGTCCTGACCTTACAGGCTTGGCTGTGGTTATTCGTCTGCTTATCCTGAAATCTGCAGTTACTGCCTCCTTCGGACTTTCCTTACTCAGTTTTAGATTCCTAGTGCCGTGAATATCTATTGCCTTTCAATATTTCCAGTTCCCTTCGCAACTTACTGTGTGGTTATAGATCTATCAACCCTGCCCTTGCTACCTTCTACTATTGCCGTCTATAAATCGCTTTCCTTTTCATTCCATCTTTGACTTCAATTTTTTTCGAGTATTCTTATCGATCGTTTTTATTAATCTCTGATTCTTCGAAATGTTCTATCACGATTCCCCATGACACGTTGAGCAGTTCGTCTCTTGTTTTTTCTTCGTACTCATCCACTGATAGCTGATCAGTTTTATAACTTTTGCATTCATAAATATTATATAGTCTTACGTTGTACGTACTTTTTTTAAATTTTCTCTCCACATACTGTTACTTCTCTTCACGTCTCACGTTTCCTCTTCTCGTTATAGCACGCATTTTCTCCTCTTTTCATATCCGTTATTTTTGCCTGAACCTGTCCCTGTGCCATTTTCGTTGCCGCGACCGCCCGCACGTGCGTTGCCGGGCTTTCTGGGCCGCCTTCGCACGCGGGCCCTCTAAAAGGTGCGTCAAGTGGCTTTTCCTCGCGCAGAATTCGCACTCTTGTTCTGCGGAGCTCAAAGGAGATCTGGTTGAGAAGCGGGAATTCAGAAGAGGGCGCGCCACGGAGACTGCGTGGGAGGTCGTAATGTTGTTCGCGGAAGGGGGGGGGCGCTCCCGGCCCGGGAAAAGGCCCCCCCCCCGCTATTTCCGACGCTACGCGCTTTAAATCGCTGCTTTTTCGGGATCCCTCTGAAGTTCTGGGGCGGGATTTGACGTCCTACCAAGACCCTGAATGCTGAGTACGGTTTTACCTTTTTTTATTTTGAAGTTTGTATTCATTGTGCGGTGAGTGTTTCCTTTCTTCATAAAAGAGATATAATACGCGAGGTGCTTCGCATAGTATACGTAATGGTATGAAACGTACTGTTTGATGTTGGTAATGTATCTGAGTGGTACGTGAGGTTACTGTAAAAAAAATTAAAATGCTCATTTTTAAGTCGAACGAAAAAAAAAGTTTTTCTATTGTGTTGGTGGAATGTTTAGTTATTGTGAAGTTTCTGTTCTCTTGTGTTCGAGTTGATAAAGTATAGCTACAGTAGATCGAAAATGTAGATCCAAAAGGCGTCTTTGCTTGTACATATGTACACATTCAGAGAATATACATATTTGACCAATGGCTTTCGTTAGGAATAACTTGGAACGAGAAAAACAAGGAATTATATTCATGTTGTCATAAATTACACTGAACAGACAATTCTGTAATTTTTTGGTAATGGATGGATTTGTTTGAAATAATTCTTTACCAAATATTATTCACTCGGCTTACGAGTGACAGTCTCTTACATCGTTTGACAAGTGTAGATTTCCAGCAAGAAAAAAAAATATTATTTTGTTCGTTATTTGACATCGAATTGTTCAGGTTTATGAACGGTCTAAAACTGAATTGTCCGGAATCCGCTACATAAGATGGAGTAGCCTCGCTGTGAAGATTTGAACCCGAGACAGCCGTATAAAGGCAAAAGCGTTCCTCGGCTGTCTGCAACCGGCCCGGCCTGGTCTGGCCGGCGCCGCTCTCGGGCGTCGTGACGTCACGCGGCGGGCATCTGGGATGGATAAGAGGCGGAGGCCCGCGCGCCCGCTCGCTCAGCTGGTGGCGCCGTCGGCTTTCTTCCAAGTAGGGGCCTGACGGCGCCGCTCTTCTGACGATGACGGCGCGAGGCGTCGCGACGTCCAGGCGTCCTCGGCCTCTCGGCGACGCCACTCGACCGCGATGAGTTATCTCGACGCTCGCCACCTCTCGACGTGAAAATAAATGCGCTGGCTTCTGGAATGGACGACGAGACTTCCGCCATCGGGTTTATGCTTTCACCGCAGTTATCCTTCTGAACGCTATCGTGGCATCGATAGCTAGATGCAAGGGCAGATCCAGCTGGTCATGGGGAGGAATCGTAAATTTTTGTTTAATAACAAATATGCTTATTATTTAACAAAAATTCAAAAAAATAAAATGGGAAAAGTGAAGGAAAAATAAAAATAAGGAACACAAGATTAAATGGAAGAAACGTGTGAAATGTATCGATACAAACACTATATACACTAAAATAATAAGCATATTTGTTATTATAGTGTATATAGTGTTATTATAGTGTATATAGTGTTTATTATAGTGTATATAGTTTGTATCGATACATTTCACACGTTTCTACAATTTTGTTTTCTTGTGTTCCTTATTTTCTTTTTTCCTGGACTTTTACCATTATATTTTTTTTCTTTGGCCTCCTTGCCCCCCCCCCTGCTGGATATATCACTGACTCAAAGACGTCAAAGGCAAATGTCAGTTATTTAAGAATGTCAATTCTTTAAGGTTAAATTTGAAGAAATATTAGTTGTTGGAATATTTTATCTACTCATACAACAGGTTTCTTTCTGGATGGGAATACCGTAGTATTGTCGGGTTAAAAATAAATTTCTAATGTAAGTTAAATAGACAGATAATGGAATATTTTCTGGGGCTCATACATTTTTATTTCGTCAAGCTTTTTACCAGGATAGCATGGTTTGACGACAAAATATTGTCCCCATATTCCATTCACATAACTTGCTTCTTAGTATTAGTCATTCTTACTTGCTAATGAAATATTGACCATGTAATGAGCTTATCATCCGACGGGCACCAATATTCCTACCTAAATTTATTGCTATTCAGAGGGACTACACCGCATCATTTTGTCATTGCAATCGCTTGCGGCTAATTAAAGGAATAATTGTGACCACACTTGTCTTTTACCACCAAAGGTATGTTGAATATATTAGCAATTCAAGAATCTTATTTTTTCCTATTTTGTGTTGCATATATGTCGCGAATTCCGTTCCATATTTCCAGTAAATGCCCAGTAAACGTTGTTGTGAATATTTGGTTGTGACATCCGCCTGTTGACGTAAACGTGACTAATTCTTGGAACTTAGTATTTACAGATGTAAACATTAAAAAATAAGGTATAAGATATAAGGTAAAGAAAATAAGATATAATAAATTATTTTGTTTCTTTCTTTTTTACAGGTCAGTATAATGCTCTCGAACTGTTCGTGCTTGGCAGAGTGCAAGTGTTGAACGTAAGTGTCGATATATATTTATTAACTTAAATCGTTGTATAATATAATTTATACGATTATACCGTATTTTAGTGAATATTTTGCGTCATGTTTGACAGATAGTTCATAGACGTTACTTACGTGAAGTTAATAATTGACTCCATATTTATACACGTACTAAATAGAGATAATTTGTCGTGTTGTGTCATTCATTACTCGTCAATACGATGTCGTTATCTGTCATATCAAGTTTATTGACAAATTCAACAAGTTGGTTGTACAAAAACCGACTTCTTTTCATTCTATGAGATTTCACATAGAAATGTTCATATATTGCCAAATTCAAACACAATTAGTATATTAAATTACAGAGAATGTTTTTCGCATACAAAATATCTGTTTTTTGTTCGCTTGGAATATTGCATGCATACACACACCCTGGTATTTGTTTGCAGTTAATATCACTTCATTAATCCTAAATTACAGCTTGAAACAGTACCTAAATTAACCACTTGCCACGAATGTTTTGTTATGAAATGAGAATTTCTGCGTGTCGTGTGCATATGCAATGCGAAGATTTCAGCGTAAAATGGTGTGTTAAATTTTGTGCCCGTTTACTCTTATGCATATCAAATTTGTGAGACAAGCATTGTTAGACCACCCTCACCATCAGTTTGCGGCCACCTGTGTCATCTTCACCACCGCCATCATCACGATTGCAACCACCCCCACGCTGTCACCTGAAAGGTTGCGAAATGGTTAATAAATTTCTTTATT
This sequence comes from Gryllus longicercus, assembly GCA_038098605.1. Classification (NCBI taxonomy): domain Eukaryota; kingdom Metazoa; phylum Arthropoda; class Insecta; order Orthoptera; family Gryllidae; genus Gryllus; species Gryllus longicercus. Next base: position 130,287 of record JAZDUA010001176.1, on the reverse strand, counting down.
AGTTTAAGACCTCGAGGAAAATAAATCAGTTTTAATTTTATGGTTTAAAACCCGAATATAGATACGCAAGCGATCTATTCAACAGTAATTCGCATCCCTGCCACTTGAAATAGCTATTTATTCGAATTTTCTTTATTAAGAGCAAAAATACTTCCGAATCAATGAGTGTAATTCTGAGGATAAAGCAGCGTCTCTCACAGTAACCGTGTAAGTGAGAGGTATAGAATGGAAATTTATAATTCTAAACTAAAATAAGTATATTAATGTTTAATTTAAAAGAGTAAAACTATAGAACTGCATTCTCTAATTCAGTTCGTCACAAAATTATATATAATTGAATTATCAGTTATTATATATATGTTACTGATAATTTATTTCAAGGAGTGCAAATGTACATCATTGTTACCGTTACCATTTCAATATGAAATTTACTAATTATATATATATATATATATATATATATATATATATATATATATATATATTTCTGATATAACTCGAACAGTTTCGAACTGTAAAACGTGTCACATTCTCTGTGAGGTTAATTTCAATGTTATGTGTATGATGTAATATGACTATGTTACACGAAATAATTAATCTGTGTAGTGCAAAACTTAGAGAATACTGCAATTGCTCAGATGTTGGGCAAAATGATCTGCAAAGCCTCTAATAATTACGAAAATCTCTTTCATGGTATTTTAATGGAATCGTGTAGCTATTTGTACTTCACGCATTTGTAAAAATGTTGATTGGCGATATTACATGAGGTATATTGTTTTGGACTCGTTCTTTAATTGCAAGCGGTTGGTGTGAAATTCATTTTGGACCGAAGAGATAAAAAAGAAATTATTAGGTTATTGAAAACTTTTTAGTAGTGTAATTTCAACTAGTTCAGTTCGTCGTTTGATGAATTGAATTTTAATATTATCATTTACACTTGTTAACGAGACCTTTCATTTAAAATTCCCGCATGAATTGATTTAATTTTAGTTTTATCTCTTTAAACTATTCAGATTTTCTTCAATCATTCTCTCTTCCCCATCTTTTCACATCTGGACATTTGTCACAGACGTTTCACAACGCGCCTTCGAACTTTCTGGGTATCTTTCTTCCTCTTATGCTGGTGCAGAACCAGACACGAATTTCGTGAGGGGAAATTCAAAATGTTTTTTTTAGAAGGTGTCATATTACAGATTTTGTAAAATGCCGTAGGCTACGCTAGCTGTCGATGCAATGTTTTTTAAAATTCATTTTAATGATTATCAGAAAATATTTTTGCTAGAAAGTTTCGTTACAAGTTAAAATTAATAGATACTGAAAATTTTAGGGTGGGGATTCCTCTCAATTCCCTTCCCGTGAATCCGCGCCTGTCTTATGTAATTGAACTCCCCAAATCAGCCCCCTATTTTAAATTTTTACTCGTAATGATTATAACACATTCCTCACTTTTTTCGCATCACCGCATTTGCTGCCGTTGCCTCGTTTCGCTTCCGACTCTCCTCCATTCGTCCGTTGTTCATCGCTTGGCGCGCCCGTCAGCGCTGCGAGCGCCTGGTGACGCAGTGCGGCACCCGCCGGCACGCGACCTCTGCCGCCTCCGAAATAAGTCGCGCCTCCGCCGCCAGGGCCTCTTGTCACACATGCCGCCTCACCTGCGCCTCCGCTCCCACCGCCGTCGCCAACGTCGACGTCGCCACCTTCACGCCATCATCTTCAGGCCGACGCCAGCCCCATGCCACCCCCTCACGCCGCCACCGCCACCACCGCCACCGCCACCACCACCACCACCACCACGCCACTGCCACTGCCACTGCCACCGCCACCACTACAGCTACCACCACACCGCCGCCACCACCATGCCGCCACCACTACCACGCCGCCACCACTACCACGCCGCCACCACTACCACGCCGCCACCACTACCACGCCGCCACCACTACCACGCCGCCACCACTACCACGCCAACGCCACCACTACCACGCCAACGCCACCACTACCACGCCAACGCCACCACTACCACGCCAACGCCACCACTACCACGCCAACGCCACCACTACCACGCCAACGCCACCACTACCACGCCAACGCCACCACTACCACGCCAACGCCACCACTACCACGCCAACGCCACCACTACCACGCCAACGCCACCACTACCACGCCAACGCCACCACTACCACGCCAACGCCACCACTACCACGCCAACGCCACCACTACCACGCCAACGCCACCACTACCACGCCGCCACCATTACCACGCCGCCACCACTACCACGCCGCCACCACTACCACGCCAACGCCACCACTACCACGCCGCCACCACTACCACGCCCACGCCACCACCACGGCACTGCCACCACCACACCGCCACCACCGCCACCACCGCCACCACCGCCACCACCACCACCACCACCACCACCACCACCACCACCACCACCACCACCACCACCACCACCACCACTACCACCACTACCACCACCACTACCACCACCGCAACGTCCTACACCCACGACACCACGCCGTCCCCGCTCCACCATGCTGCTGCCATCACCCCGACGTCCCACACCCACATCGCCTCTACCACCCCGTCGCCACCATCGCCTCCACCGTCTCTCTCTCGCGTTCATCCTCACCACTATCACCATTCCTACAATCCCTACGTCGGCACCACAACCCGTAAGTCACCGCTAACACCACCTCCACCAATACCACCATCACCACCACCCCCAGACCGTCATCGCCTCCACCACCTCCAACACCTTCTCCACCTCCACCCCCATCCTCTCGCTCCCATTGCCTCAACGCCGCCACCACCTCCAACACCTTCACCACCTCCACTTCCACCCCCATCCCCTCGCTCCCATCTCCTCCACGTTGCCACCACCTCCGCCACCTTCGCCACCTCCACCATCCCCGCTCCCGCCGCCTTTACATTCGTGAGATGTGCGTCAGAGGCCGTCTGTCCGGAGCAAGCCCCCCGTTTCCCCGTTCCAATTCCATATGCATCTCCCCGTTGCGCCACGATCCCGACCCGATCCGATCCGATCCGTCGGACGTGACCTGCTTGCGGCTCTCCACTTCCTTGAGTATGCGGCGGCGCGCCCATGCCACCTGAATTCGCGCCGTGGAAATTACATGCGATGGCGTCACGCGCTAATGTATGCCAGATTGGTGGATATCCGTTCTTCGTGTCGCAGCTCGCAGTTGATGTATTTCTCGGCGACGCACGGTTTATAAAAGGAGAGAACAGCCTCGGGAATTGTTGAGAGTAGAGTATCTGTCTGGGTGTGACCGGTTTGCTGAGACACAACGAGTAAGATTAATAACTGTTTTGTGGTAAACATTCTGCGCAGTTTCGACAAGAAAAATCTAGAAGATAGTTGTAGCTTGTTTTCTGTAACATGGGTTCTCTGGTGAGTAATGATCAGTGTCATAAAGTAGTTTTAAGATAATTTATTAAAAGTTTATTTTCTCTTGAGAACGTGATGTTTTATTGTCAAACAAAGAATTCCAAATAATATTGATATGTTCATGAAATCTGGCATTATTTTGAATTGTAAATAAGGATACTAAAGTAATACATATACCTGTTTTCTGTGAAGAGCGTGATGTTTTATTATCAAATACAGTATTCCAAATAATATCGATATGTTTATGAAATTTGACATTATCTTCAATTGTAATTACGGGTACTGAGGTAACTCATAAACCTGTTTCCAGAGTTGCTACAAATTCGTAGTTTTCGAGACAGAACAGCGCTTAAATGCAGCTCCCATCTAAATACATTACTTAGGAGAAAACTGACATAGCTTACATTCTGGTAGGAAGTAGAACTCCTGCAAGGACTGTACATCCAAGTGGGTCTGGTAAACACTGTGGATGCATGACTCTGCTTCCGATCTGAAACCTATCGGGGGCACGACTCGGCAGCGTCCTGCCTTATCTGGAGTCAAAAGCCTCTGGGAACTTTACGTAAGTTGCGAGAAGGGCAAGCGAAGAGCGTTACACGAGATAATCTTAAGGCTTGCGTTGTTTACAGCAGGCCGCAAGCGGAGCAGTGTTTTATTAATTTTAGTGAATTCGCGACAGTCACAATCATATTTGGCGGATATAGCCAGTGTTTTCGAGAGTACAATTAAAATGTTGTCGTCCCAAGCTGTGAAAATTATTCACCTTTAATTATTTATTTTTAGATGTGAAAGTCCCTTTGGTCACAGCTCTTCCTGCTGGTTTCCTTATAGAAGACATCTATTGCGAAAAATCATCTACATTACTAATTTCCAATCAGGGCAGAAATTTGAAGAAAACTACGCAGACTCCGGCCATGTGAAAGGTGTCGTTAGATTCCCAGGAACTCGAGAAATATCAAAAAACTATGATATAGTTTGAAATTTGAAAAAATGTACATATTTGATTATGTTATTCCACCTGTTCTCATGCTGCGCATATCGAATAAATCCTCACACTCAGCGCTTATGTCGCAGCTGACGCCATACCACAGTACGGTTCTGAGAAAGGCCGCCCGCGGCAGGTCACCAAATACTATTTTTGTTAAAATATTAAATTTATTGCAGACCTGGATGGCAGAGGTGGCTAGACCGTGTACCGACTCAGCGCCTCGGTCTGAAGGGTCGCGGGTTCGAGTCCCTGCCACAGGCATGCTTGTGTGACGTAGTGAAATGAGAAATAATTCAAATAACAAAAATAAAAATAGTATATTGAAAAGTTACAGACTAGATACAATAAATTGCTTAATTTAAACACTCCGGCAACCTTTTCTTTCCAATACCCTGCTTTACCGCAGAATAACAAGCCAAGCGTGATGCGAGCCGTCGGACTTCCGTCCCGTGACAATTACCGTCACATGGCCTGATGCCAAAATTTAAACCGGTCGCCGTCTGGCGGACCGTGTGCACGAAGCACCCGAGATCGTCTGGCCCTTACACTCCGGACATCTCGCCCCCACTCTTACACTCCCTGTACCTACGCGTACTAGGCCCTCTGATGTAAACTGAATGAGAACGCGGGCGCAGATGGCGCCGCGTTAAATAGCTGATGGCTACACCCCCCACCTCACAAGTTCCCTAGATAGGCTCGCCTGCTGTATCTCGCCTGCTTAGGAGGGGGGATACACCCCCACCACACAAGATTCCCAGGTAGGCTCGCTAGCCAGCTTCCTAGGAGTTTACAGCCTAAGGTTATTTTTGGCTCTGCCACGCTGTCTGCGTCAGCTGCCAGAGCGCCAAATCCCGGATGTTCAGGCTCAACCCCTTCCTCCCCCGCAGCGCACTTTCACCGACCTAACGGTTCTGTCCCTCGTGTTAACGACGCCACACTTGTTTGTCCCTTGTCTCTCATGTATGTATTTTCGCGGAGGGCCTCGCGTTCTGCTGACCTCAGATCAGAGGAGCCCGCTATGTATGTTAATGTCTAGTGTTTGGTCACATAAGCGTCCCATCGGGACACAAAGGGTAACCGGCTGTCGACTGGAAAAAGCCCGAAGAAGAAGATAAAATTTATTACAGTATTACACACAAATAGTTTATTTGTTCGAGCGTAGGCTTCCGCGGCCGGAGTCAGTATTTACTTGGCTGTCCGGGTGACGCCGCGTTCATGGCGAAGGTGCCAACGTTTCGGTCGCCATCGACGTGGCGTCACCCGGACAGCCTAGTAAATACAGATTATTTGTCGTTTATGAGCAGTGTTACTTATGTGTTTTTTTTAAATTTAACTTATATGGTTTTGTTCAGCAGCGGTTTCGGTGGTGATGGCCGCTACTTATTTCTGTAAATTTATTAACATCGGGTAAATTGAAATATATTCTGTCATGAACATTAACCTTGATTAGAAAGACCGATATCATAATCACAGAGATTGATTTGCAATTTTCCGCATGTTAATGAGATACAGTTCTCTCAATAACAAAGTTGCGGTAATTTTCCGCCCTGGGGAAGTTGTACGTGCATCTAACTAGACCGAATTTCATCCGAATTTCATTAATATCGCGGCACGCAGGAATCTCAGCCTATCATAACCACACCCACCGCAAACTGCGCCATCCAACGCATATCATTGTCAGTCACGCGCGGCTCGCCCCCCCCCCCCCCCCGCCGAATTATTGGAATGGCTGGCGCTCGCCCCGCTCCCTTCGCTCGGCGCCCTTCGCCCTTGCCCCTGCGCCGTGGGCACACGCACGGCGCACGCGCGCGCGCAACGCGGGTTGCAGAGGCGCAAGAATGCGCAGCCACGTGACCGCGGCTGGGCGCAAAAGGGAGGCGGGCCCGGAAGGAAATTGAAAAAAAAAAAAAAAACTCCCTGCTAGGGATGCGACATAGATGTCGATGTTTTCAAAACGTCGATGGTTTTGTAGAAACATGGATGTTTTAACAACGATGTTTTTGTACAAACATGGATGTTTTAACAATGATGTTTTTGTACAAACATGGAAGTTTTAAGCATCGATGTTTTTGTACAAACATGGATGTTTTAAACGTCGATGCTTTTGTACAAACGTGGATGTTTTAAACATCGATGTTTTGTACAAACATGGATGTTTTAAACGTCGATCTTTTCAAACCATCGATGTTTTTGTAGAAACATGGATATTTTAAACGTCTATGTTTTCAAAACATCGATGTTTTTTGGAAACGTGGATGTTTGAAACATCGATGGTTTTGTAGATACATGGATGTTTTAACATCGATGGTTTTGTAGATACATGGATGTTTTAACATCGATGGTATTGTAGAAACATGGATGTTTGAAACATCGATGGTTTTGTAGATACATGGATGTTTTAACATTGATGGTATTGTAGAAAGATTGATGTTTGAAACATCGATGGTTTTGAAGAAACATGGATGTTTGAAACATCGATGGTTTTGTAGAAACATCGGTGTATCAACGCCTATGTTTTCTTAACATCGATGTTTTCTGATCGATGATTTTTTTTTCTTTTCCGAAGAAAAATTCCCAGTCTCCCAATACTGTAAAAGTTATAATATGAAACGTAACTGATGGTAACACTGTTAGTAGTTCGTGTGTTGAAACAAACGCTGTTTGTACCACTTTCATCGATAGATACTCTCGCTCGTGATGACCCCCCACGCCCTAGTATTTCCTGTTTCTTTATATTCATTTCGCACAATGAGAAGTGGTCAGCAAATGCGCTGCGAGCACGAGTCTGCCCCTTGTTCTCGTCTCCTTATTTTGGGAATTTACAAACGTAAAAACTGCCAAATTAAATTTTGTTGCCCACGAATTCAATGCTAAAGTTTACTAAACCAACTTGAAAACATGGATATTGAAAAATATCGTTTCAATTACTTGTTTGAATTCAAATGTTCTACGATAACTTATAAATGAATTTCTCTAGCGTAAGCCTTCAGAAAATTAGTACTTTTTAGTACAAAAATCTTGTTTGATATATTGCCAATCATCAATAAACAAACATAGCTCGAAAACGTGCTTCTCTGGAACGGAAGGAAAGCATTCGTTTCACATTGGCCCATCCCCCTCCTAAAATTCGCCAAATCCGCCTCTGGTGGTTGAAACCCACTTGGTCGTGCTCCCAGCAGCCGCTCTGCGAGTGGTCGGTGGGCAGCCCGCGCCTCCGCAGTGGCCCTGGACTGCGATTGACGCGGTGGGGCGGAAGGGCGTTTCGACCCAGGCGGGGGGAGGGGGGGACGAGGTCGAAGGAGTGGGGGATGTGCAGCGACAGCGTCGCGAGGAATGCGTCGGTGTGTCGGGGCTCGCGGTCGGCGGTACTCGGACAAGACGTGGTATGTGTGATTGAAATCGGCCTCATAGTTCCTAATAGTTTGTCCGCTCCTCTCGGCTGCCCTTCGAGCCAGCGTGATTGGCAGCGAGCCAACCGCCGCCCTTCAGCGCTGTTAATTGAATTGCAATTTGCCCTGGCCAGAGGCTAAATACAAATGTTAATTAACGGAAATTGAAACAAGACACTAAAATGTAATAATTAATACGCTTTTATTTTCAATGTTGAATTTCTGTGGTCGTTAAAAATCCTTGTATCTGACTGGAGGGTAACGCCTGCATTTAGAAAAGGTGTTTTACTGGAGACTTTCTAGTATATAGCAACTCACGATAAAAGTATTATTAACTTTGCACTACTATTAATATGCAACTATTCGTAACTAAACGGCCATTACATTTTTTCAGTAAGTTTCATCATTTAAATTTCTTCCATTGCAGAATCTTTCATCTTGTATCGCGTGAGATAAATAATCAGTTTCAATAAACTGCATATTTGACTACCCTAGCCATGGTGCGAGTGCCCAAGCTATGTTACATTGTAAATTAAAGTGCAATATTAAGAGAAATGGAACAAAATGAATGCATAGTATGTTGTTTGTTCGACGCAGTTCAATATTGCTTTTATTGAGTCGCTGTAATTCCCTCCACATATTATGATTGCAGAGCAATATTTTTCCTTTGTGACAATGCGAGCATCGACTTGCATGTAGAGATGTAATTATACTAACAAATAACAAAATATATAACATTGAGATAGTTTCAAATACCAAGGTTTTATTTTACAATCGGTTATAACAAATGGTGATTTAACCGGGTCTAAATGAAATTTATATAAGAATATCCGTATTATTATTCTTATTTGGCGTAAACTTACAACATGCACTAAAGCAAACAAGTAGAATGTACGTATTGGGAATCTTATTGTAAAACTAAAATCTATGGCGCTTCGAGACACTGATAAATGATAAGGGTGTTGTAACTTTCGCAACTTTTTAGTTACCGGAAATATAAATCTTACTATTATCTGAAACGAGAAAAGTTAGAATGTTTGGCTTGGGAGGTCTTCGAACAAAGAAGAACTATGTGTATTTGCGCCATGCGTTGTTTGCCAGGATCTGCAAGACGGGACTTTTCGACCGCAGACTTGTTTGAAAAACGTTTTTAACATGGCGTCTACATTGAATGTCATTTGATCTTTTGCCCTCTGTGAGTCAGCGGAATACAGAAAATGCCTAATAGACTATATTGCGGTGAATCAATAGGAACGAAGAAACGATCATTGTACCTCGTTAAGTTAAATATGTATTAACGCTCAGCTAATACTAATAGCTAATACTTCGATAAGTAGTAACATGTCATTTTGATGTTTGTAATTCTTCATTCCACGCTAATTCTTAGAAATTGCAAATGTTTGTAGTTTTTTATTACGGTAATTGTATATTCATCTTAAATTACTCGTAGTTAACGAAAATTTTGCCAAATGTTAATTCACGGCTTTTCATTCTGTATTTTCTACAAAGATCAGTAAACTTTTGTAATACTGACAAACTTTAAAAACATATTACGTTTCTGTAACATCTCAAATGTAATAACTAAAACTCTCCGTAACATTTCAGCAACCGTATCGTTTCGTGAAAAGTCGAGTCCAAAATTTTAATGAACACTCCTCTGGTAAGGTTGGCACTCGGCTAGATAGTTTTGTAAGGAAGAGCCCAGAAAATATTTTTATCACCTGAGACTCACTCAAAGAAGTATCTCCTCGTAACGTGTTTCAATTTAAACACCTCTCCCAGACTCCAGGTCGCTCGAAAAGCCCCTCTATCGTCCCGCTGGTAGGTTCCACCCGGTGTCTGTAGACCCAGCGGTGCACAAATCACTTGAAAGGTCGACGCTACGCTTCAAGCAGCCCGGAGCTCCTTAGGGACTCGCCGCCGCCCGCTCCACCCCACCCCACCGCCCCAGCCCCTGCCCCTGCCCCCGCCCCCGCCCCCGCCTTCGCCCCCGCCTTCGCCCCTGCCCCCGCCCCCGCCCTCGCCCCCACCCCCGCCCTAACCCCCGCCCTCGCCCTCACCCCCGCCCTCGCCCCCGCCCTCGCTCTCGTCCTCGCCCCCGCCCTCGCCTCCGCCTTCGCCTCGCCCCGCCCTCGCTCCCGCCCTCACCCCCGCCCTCGCCCTCGCCTCCGCCCTCGCCCCCGCCTCCGCCCTCGCCCCCGCCCTCGCTCTCGCCCTCGCTCCCGCCCTCACCCCCGCCCTCGCCCCCGCCCCCGCCCTCGCCCCCGCCCCCGCCCTCGCCCTCGCCCCTGCCCTCGCCCCTGCCCTCGCCCCTGCCCTCGCCTCACCATCGCTCCCGCCTTTGCCCTCGACCCCGCCCTCGCCCTCGCCCTTGCCCTCACCCCCGCCCTCGCCCTTGTCCTCACCCCCGCCCTCGCCCCCGCTTTCGCCCCCGCCTTCGCCTCTGCTCTCGCCCTGGCTCCCGTACTCACCCCCGCGCTCGCCCTGTCCCCCGCCCACGCCCTCGCACTCGGCGAGCGAGGCGAAGCAAGCAAGCGAGCTTCTCTCCGCGGGCAGCGCCCGAGACACTGGCAGCATTTCTCATTAAAACGGTTTTAATAAATCCTCCCGTACGAAACTTGCCTCGAAGTTGAGATTGTATGAAATCTCGCCGAGTTGATTTTGCTTGCGAATCTGCTTCGCTCGACGCGCCCTTCCCCCCCCCCTCCTCCCTCCTCAGTCTCGACGCTCCGTGTTCGCTGCCAGAACAATTAATTAACCTAAGCACTTAGGTAATTTATTTACTGTTAACTTAAACAGTTTTGCGCTGAAATGTCAGCATCAACGGCGTTCCGGTCGGCGTGTTGGTAATCTTGAGGCGGACTGGGGAAGTCTCGCCGGGGCCGGGAAGAAGTTGGGGCGAAGGCGGAGTGGGGGGTGGGGGGGTGGAGGGCTAAGCGTTCTTTAATCAAGTGCAGATTAATTTTATTTGGCGCAACGAGGTTAGCCGTTAGGCGAGTAGCCTGCGGGCGATGCGCGTGGGTGGGGCGGGCGCTTGGTTGGGTGAGCGTGGGTGAGGGGTGAGCCGGGGTCGTTGCGCGCTGTTGCTCGCTGATTGGGGGACAAGGGCGGGTCTCGTGTGTGTGTGTGTGTGTGTGTGTGTGTGTTGGCCTGGCCGGCCGAGCGCCGTGTTGTCCCTGGGCGCCTGTGGGCAAATCGTTTGGTGGCCGTTGCCGTCCTTGTCCTGGAAGGCAGTCCTTGGAGATTTATCTGATGTGTCGTGTCCAGCTCTCCCCCTCATTGTGTCCATTTCACTCCGGTCCAGTTTAGTTCATTACTGTTGACTCAGGCCCAGGGCAATCTAACCCTTTCCCAAAATTGCTCAGACTCTTCATCGTATTATGCCGCTCCGTGTAATTGGTGTCTCCCTTCAATCAGTTGGATCTCTGTTGCTAATTTGGAGAATTTCTTCTTTTGCACTGTCTTCCTCCTGTCGACACTTAGAATGTTTGTATTGGATAGTCGTCATGAATTGTTCTCGTGAATTGTCATTTTGACAACAATATGTTAGTGCATGCTCGTGCATCCCACTCTTTTCGAGATTGCTGCCATCAGTTTACAACTACATTGACGAGCGAAAGGTCAGGATGATACATCATATCTGTAACATTCTTGGAAATGAGCCTAATATACACATATGTGTATGTATCACTGAAGACATAGGAGACCGAAAATACATAGAAACAACATCGCCACGCCCTAACTCTCATCTACGCGAACCGGAATGAAGGGGTCGAAACGCAAACACGACAGTAGGGGTTGGCGTTTGCCCTGCACGCGGGGACCAGCTTCCCAGACAACTAACTGCATTCGAACTCCCAGATATTAGTCGGCTTCTGTACACTCCTATTTCGCCCGACCTCTATCATCCTCCCGTTTCCTGTTTCACGTCGGCTTCTCTCCACCGCTACCCGCCCCCGTCTCTCTGCCTGCCTCCGCGGCGCGCCGCGGCCGGCCCGCGGCCTCGAGGGGGCGGCTCGAGCTGATCAGCGGAGCGCGAACCGCCGCCGCCGCCGCCCTCCGAAATTGCGGCCGCCGCCGCTCGCCGCGCCGGAAAGTGGAGGAAGCCGCCGGTGACGTCACGAGCGCGCCGGAGCTGCCCCCGGGGGGTGGGACAGGTCGCGACGTTGAGGGACAAGCGCGTCCCTGCGGGTGACGGGCACGCCCCTCCCCCCCCCCCCCCCGTAGCACGCGCGCATGGTGACATGTGCCGGTGCGAGCCGCCCGACCCCGCAAAGGAAGAGGCGGTTAATTCGCGGATGTTGGTGCCGCGACGCGGAAGCTTTTCGGTGCGAGTGGGTCTGCGGGACCAGGGGCGGATCCAGCCAATCGTTTCGGAGGAAAGATTTTTGTTACATAATAATCATTTGTTATTATATTTTGTATTATTTTTGTAGTGTATATGAAAGTAAACAATATTATTTTTTACATAATTACATAATTCTACTATAAATAAATATATAAATCAATTTTTCCAAATAAAATAATGTATCGATCGAAAAATCTAGGAAATATTTAAGGGGGTCATGGCCCACATGACATCCCACAGTGTGGGACGTGATGGGATTTATTTGAGACGTGGGGACGGGTTCCTGCAGTGTGTTGTAGGAAGTGGCGTGACCGCTTTTCTCGAAAACTGGTTTTAATTCGTCGTTAAATCCGGTTAAACTGTCGTAGCAATTTGTTTTCTGTGGTTTTACTAATACGATAGAGCCTACAGGGAAAAGAATTCGCCAGAAACTTTTAATTGAGTTATTTACTCACAGGGCTCACTCACTATTATAATTGATGGCCTTGTTCTGTTTGTATCGTTGACGGCCATCTTGAGTGTGAGATACTGCTACTGACTACCTCGACCTTATTTGTGATAATCAGTGCTGTAAATTCTAAAATTTTTAAGATCACTCATTCAATTTACAGACTGCTATGTAGTCACTGTATTGAAATTGAGTTCGCGTAAGGAATCTGAGTTAATTTTCTTTGTATACATGAATGACATCAAATGTGTTTGGACGAATTTGAAAGTTACTGATTACCTCTTAAGAGATGTGACCTTACATGGAATGCAGGATCTATCGTGCCGTTTATATGTTAGCATGTTGAAAAACGACTTCCTGAAATAAATAGTCGATGCACAGCTGTGTCCTGGACGTAGTTAAACGAGCATTCCGCATCCGCAAGCAGTTGAACCGTGACAGCAGCCGTATCCTATTTCAGAACAACTTCGGAGTCGCTTATAACTTCGCTAAAGAACATTGAAAGCACTGTCTCATCAATCAAAACGTTCATTGCCCGAAAGCATCCGCAACGACCGCACAAAACATACGGAATACATACATACATACATACATACATACATACATACATACATACATTTATTAGAACTGCAATTGGGTATAACCCGGTGGCAGTTAATGATAATAATTGCAAAAATTACAACACTTACATTAATAATAATAATACTAAGAATGATAATAATAATAATAATAATAATAATAATACTAAGAAAGATAATAATAATAATAATAATAATAATAATAATAATAATAATAATAATAATAATAATAATAATAATACCGCACAATACAGTACAAGACGAAAAGCAGCATTGAAAAGTGCATTGATCACGTTCACCGCACTTCACTTCACTACAGAATGTGGCGAAAGAACTGTTCCCTGTGTAAAATCAATACGCGTCAAGATTTGGCATCTTCACTGACGCTAGTAACATGTTTCCTAGACGTTTTGCATGTGTTAAAGTTATTTTTACTGAGTACACTCCCACTCCCCCGAGCCGACGCGTTATTCAAGTACGCAATACGGGGGACGTAAACTCGTTCAAGATAATATTTCATCTGCGAGCGCTCTTCATTGTATTTCCATGTCCCATACATCACAGCAACAGTGATCTCGATAAGAGTGGTAATCATAGGCTTACATCGCCTCCGGAACCGCTGTTATTGCATTACACGGTCGTCTTTGAAGTGAAGTGTGCGACGCCTTCCGCCGTCCATAAATCTCGGCGCTCTCATCGCTTGAAAGCGATCAGTCAATCGCGCGGAATCGCCGGCAGAACCCCCCCTCCCCCTCCCCCCCTCCGCCCCTGGCTCCCGATCGATGGATCGCTCCCGACAGAGAGGCGTTGACAGACTCCGGTGCGCTGTGAAGGGCGCGTTCGATCGTCAGTGGGCGCAAGTGGCGCTACCACGCGCCGATCGTCTTGCGTGACAGCTGTTCCCCGGGCAGAGGCGGCCAGCGCCCGGCAACTCTCCGTCAAAATTTTTTGCTACGATAGGATGCGCTAGTGTCGCCGGATACAGCCGCTGGTAAGGCTCGCCAACTTTCGCTCATAAAAATTGGTCAAGAAATACGAATACACTTGGACTAAGAGCGATTTCTGAAATAAATTGCAAAAGAAGTTAAATAGTATGTGTTTGTCTTCTAAAATTCGATCGTCAGTGGGCGCAAGTGGCGCTACCACGCGCCGATCGCCTCGCGTGACAGCTGTTCCCCGGGCAGAGGCGGCCTACGCCCGGCAACTCTCCGTCAAAATTGGGGACAAAGCTAGAGGTTGCTACTGTAGGATGCGCGAGTGTCGCCGGATACAGCCGCTGGTAAGGCTCGCCAACTTTCGCTCATAAAAATTGGTCAAGAAATACGAATACACTTTGGTTATGAGCGATTTCTGAAATAAATTGCAAACGAAGTTAAATAGTATGTGTTTATCTTCTAAAATTCGATCGTGAGTGGGCGCAAGAGGCGCTACCACGCGCCGATCGTCTTGCGTGACAGCTGTTCCCCGGGCAGAGGCGGCCAGCGCCCGGCAACTCTCCGTCAAAATTGGGGACAAACCCAGAGTTTGCTACGATAGGATGCGCTAGTGTCGCCGGATACAGCCGCTGGTAAGGCTCGCCAACTTTCGCTCATAAAAATTGGTCAAGAAATACGAATACACTTATGGTTATGAGCGATTTCTGAAATAAATTGCAAAAGAAGTTAAATAGTATGTGTTTATCTTCTAAAATTCATTTATTCATAATAATACACGCATGAAAGTAAAGGTAGCGCGAACAGCGGGCGCGATCTTTTGTATCAAGCGCGTGTATTTGGGCCCCGAGAACCCACGCGCGTTTTAAATAACGTTGGTAGCAGTTGGTATTTTAGTTCGTGTAAGAAGGTGATGCTCTAGAGCGCGCCACTGTAATGGTCCCCACCACGTTATATGGGAGTTATAGAGCCCTGGAGGCGACGTTGCCTGCCATGAGAGTACTTTAAATGCCAGGCGAATGCCGGAGCAGTACCCTACCGAAAGGGCCACGGACCGCGCGCAATATTTCCGTCCTCTTCCTTGGCCTATACTCACGCTTTATTTACACACACACACACACACACACACACACATACTAACATGAGCTACTCTACCACGCATGACGGCAGATCGGTCGGGAACTTAGAGTTTATTCCGGCTTGGGCGGTGCCCCGCTGGTGGGAAATACCTGGTTGGGGAACACCCTGCTAGTCAACAGGTCGGCGTCGGATCTCTCCATCCAGCGGAGCAAGATCACCGCCCCCTCCGGAGCAAAAAAATATAGCAAAAAACGTACCTCTTAGCAGTTGACCACTCGCATTCAACCAATGACAGCACTTTCTGATATTTGCCTCGTGCTCTTTGCACGCTTGTCGTGCATTGAGGGCCTTGGTTTGTTTACTTCGAGTTGGTGGCAACACTGGAAAAAATAATGAACTTCGTCTTGTATAATATATATTACCTTGCATGTATTTGCTACGCATTGATTTCACCGTTTTCTCAATTTTGCCCGCGTCAGGATGTCGTAAGACATTATTGTTTCATGCACTCTACTTCCATTCTTGTACGCCTATCATCCATTATTGTTCCCTTTTGTCTTTTTCTCCTCGTAGAAACTTGGCGCAAAAAATAAACAAGGAACAAATCTGAAATTTTTTTTCTTACTACACCGTACAAATACCTCCATGTATCTCTTTAATTTTTGAACGTAGTGGTGAGCATGTTTCAATAATTTGTATTGGCGGTGGCACCACGCGCTTTGCGCGCTGTCGTGGCGTCCAGCGCAGCCTCCGTAAGCGGAGAGGGCGCATTCCAACCCACGCGCGCTCCCGCGCCTCGCCCCCTCCAGCGCCGGCCGCCGGTGGCTATGCCGCGCTCGCCGAGGGCCTCGCGCCGCGCGCATACCTGTCCCCGCCAGCGGTCCCAGCGCCACTGTTATCACCTCCGCCCTTGCCGCCCGCCTCGCCACCGCTCCAGCTTCCTCCCTCGCCTCCGCCCTCCCCCCATGCGCCATCGCCAGCGCCTTCATACCACCGTCCTCTCAACTCTCTCCGCCCTCGCCTACAACATCGCCTCCGCCCTCCTCACCTCCGCCCTCGCCTCCTCCCTCGCCTCCGCCGCTACCTCCGCCCTCACCCCCTGCGCCCTCGCCAACGCCTCCACGCTACCGTCCTCTCAACTCCCTCCGCCCTCGCCTACAACATCGCCTCCGCCCTCCTCACCTCCGCCCTTGCCTCCTCCCTCGCCACCACTAGCTTCCTCCCTCGCCTCCGCCCTCACCTCCTGCGCCCTCGCCAACGCCTCCACGCTACCGTCCTCTCAACTCCCTCCGCCCTCGCCACCTCCTTGGCCACCGCTCTCGCCTCCTACCCACCTATTATTGGATTTTTTGATTCTATGTAATTTTTTTTTGCGAAATGCGACCTCGGTCGCTGTTACTGTAACACTCCCTAGTGTTTGCAAGGGGAAAATTTTTCTCGGACCTCCTGTGGGAGAGCGCAAGGCACTTCAATAAGATCACGTCCTACGTGTTTCGCGGTTACGTATGATGCTGGCCGAAGACAAAGACAGAAGACGAACGGGGGCCGAATTAAAAGGCCTCGAGGCACGCATCCGGCCCGCGGGCTATGTGTTGTCCACAGCTCTCCACATGTGCGTTACAGGAGTACCAACACGTTCATGCACCCAATTCAGTTTTCTAATGAAGTTGCTCACCCCTGCGCTTCTGGGATCTTGCCATTCGTCCCATCCGTCGCGGAACACACTGTATGCTCAGCATGCTCAAAGGCGATCTGTCGTAGCAAAAGGTTATTCGCGTGTTCTTTGGTCTGACTGCTCCATCTCCCTCTCAGGTCCTTGAGGTGGTGACTAACATCATGGAGATACACACTCCCCTTAATACTCACTGTCCGTTTGCAGCAAATCACAGCGTGTTATCGCCTGTGCTTTAGGATTGTGAGCATGTAAGTAGCAACAGGGGCGACCAGAAGGGGTAGATAGGATAACGTGCACCAGGCCCCGGCTTGGGGCTCCAAATTTTTCTTCACTCAAAGGAAATTTTTAAAAAATGTATTCATAAACAATACAAGTTTTACGTTATAAGCTATTTCTGATGCGTGGAGAAATGAATTCTGTTTATGAATTGGGGAAGATTTTTTGTTTCAAATGAAGGGCCCCTATGGTTCAACTGTCCCAGGCGCCATGTTTTCTCTGGATGTCCCTGGGTAGCAACGCCGAGTGAACCACTGGACCTTCAGTACATTCTCTCGAATCTGATTTTCAGTAAATGCAATAAAATTGTAATGCGATTATGACTCACATGAATGAATTATACAAAGGAACATATGCGTATTACATATTACTAAAAATATTTATGTAGGGAAGTGTTTTGGTTGATGCGCAAACACCACACGAGTTGCCACTGGCGACGACCATCATACTTGTGTACGTTCATGAATAAACAAATGGGAAATGTAACACCTGGGCGTAAATATGTAGGTGTTATTCACAATTCACAAATGAAGAGGCTCTGAGAAAAAGAGCCAAATGTAAATAAGCGGATTGTCAATGCGTTTGTATAATTTTTTTCAGGTGCGGGGCGTCATACATTTTTGTTAAATAATAAACATATGTTATTATTTTGTATGTTATTTTAAAGTGTATGTATGATGCCATAAATATTGTTTTTTAAATAACTACATAATTCTAACAAATATTTAAATCAATTTTCCCCAAATAACAGAAAGTATCAAACGAAAACCCTAGCCTTTTTGGGGAGCTATGCATCCCCCTCTGCCCCATACTAGTTTGTAGAGTCCATGGCATTCTGTTGACGTGCGGGCACCCAAGTGAACATTGCGCCCCCGGTCGCGGCCTCTGAAAACCCCATGCCGCGTTACCCCTCCCCGTCCCCCTCCCCGTCCCCCTCCCCGTCCCCCCCACTCTCTTTCCACCACCCCTGCCGCGCTGCTTTGCCCGTCCCTGCCTGCCCGGGCCGCGCTCTGTGCTGCTGAATGTTTGATAGTCGGTTGCAGCCGTAGTTAGTGGCGCTCTCGTAGGTTTCCGGGGTTGATATTTTAGTAAACAGCTAACGGCTCGGGCCCAACCTGCATTTGTTTCGGCGGACGACCTCTCTGTGCAAATGAATATTTCAGTTCACTCTATTTGGCCGCGGTGGCGTTTCTTTTTTTTTTTATTTATCGAATTTCGCGCACACACAACGCTTGTGTCTGGGGTTTTTTAATTAATGTGTAATATCCGCACGACTTAATTGCTGTTTCATTCGGAAGGTAGTTCAAAATTTACGGCGGCCTGGTGTGATGACGGTTGTTGAATAGTGAAATGCTTGTTTTGTCTACAACTAATGGAAACTCGTATGAGACAGTGCTTTTCACTTTGTTTTAACTGAAATATAAATACGATTCTACTTATGTAGAGTTACCTTGTTAGAAAATGGACGAAATGCACGAGTAGATGTTTTTGCCATCTATATGGTTTTTGAATTTTTCTTGGTCACAATATGACTTCTCCTGGGCATGGAGAAGTCAGTCATCCACCTCAGTGCGAAGACATATTTTTAAAACATTTTTAAAACTCTAAACGGAATAGTTTGGGAGCGAAAAATATGGATATGCCAGTATTGCTGTACTTTCTGTACTACAGAATAGATTCTGTAGTGTAGAACATCACTATACAGCGTATACAGTGTTCATAATTCAAAGGAAATGAAATAGATAATCATTAAAACATTGCAATAATATTTCTTGCACAAGACATTAAACGTATCACTGAATCTATTCTCATACCGACCCTAATGAACATGCGCCCAAGTAACTTTTTTAAACAAGTACAATCGAACATAACACATCCCTCACCTCTCCACCTGTGTCTCCTTTTCTCTTCTTCCTCTCCCTCTCTCTTCCTCTCCATCTCTCTCTTCCTCTCCCTCTCTCTCTCTTCCTCTCCCTCTCTCTCTTCCTCTCCCTCTCTCTCTTCCTCTCCCTCTCTCTCTCTTCCTCTCCCTCTCTCTCTTCCTCTCCCTCTCTCTCTCTTCCTCTCCCTCTCTCTCTTCCTCTCCCTCTCTCTCTCTTCCTCTCCCTCTCTCTCTTCCTCTCCCTCTCTCTCTTCCTCTCCCTCTCTCTCTTCCTCTCCCTCTCTCTTCCTCTCCCTCTCTCTCTTCCTCTCCCTCTCTCTCTTCCTCTCCCTCTCTCTCTTCCTCTCCCTCTCTCTTCATCTCCCTCTCTCTTCCTCTCCCTCTCTCTCTTTCTCCCTCTCTTTCTTCCTCTCCCGTCTCCCGCATGCCTTCCCTTTTCTCACCCTTAATTTAAAAGCTTTGCGAACTAGGCTGTAAGTGTGTCCACCACCAATCACATTCCCACTCGTTTTCGACAAGTCCTTTCCGTGAGCGCTCGCCGCTCTCCCTCGAGGGAGGCGTCTGGGCGGCCCCGCGGCGACAGGGCGCGCGGCGATTCCGATCTCCCCGGGGAGGCGTTCGCGGCCGCCGGCCACGCCGAGGAACTCTTGACGCATAGCCCCGTCGCGGCAAAATATTTCGACGGAATTATCGCCGCCGTAACTTCCCCCAATGGTTTCGAGTAATTCGACACGCCGCGGGCGGCTGTGGAATACGCCCCCAAGGCCTTGTTTCCTCACGCCATCGCCCCCGTCCGTGGACCCGCTTCCGCTGTCTCTGCGGCTTGTGCCTCACAAACGGTCATACTTCCCCTGTCCTGTATTCCCCCTGCCGTTCGATTCTATCCGCTTCTCTGCTCTAATCATCAGTAGCCTCGTATGCAGGATCAGGCTCTCCCTTAAGTGGACAAATTTCAGTGTCGATTTACATGGATCACCTCGCCCCAGGTGGTCGAGGTGGTTCCACTCGAACTCCGGGAAACACGGTGAGGTGCAGGTCAGTTTATGTTTACTGGTTGTTTATTCGTTTTACGTTTCTGTAAGAATTTCTAAAAGAATGCCTTTAAACCAGTACTGCAGAAAAGAATCGGATTCTAGAACGAGGATGTCGTATATCTCATATTACGTAGTGTCGCATTCCTAAAAGTGAAAAAAATGATACATAAGTCTAAAAATGAAACTGCAGGTAAAATTCACCGTGGACAAAACGGCCAGAACTCTATCAAAGTGAAATCGTATACCAC
>JAZDUA010001176.1:62500-105000 GCA_038098605.1 Gryllus longicercus | reverse complement strand
CACGGCGCAACGACGCGCCTGCGACGCACGTGTGCCGTCGCCCCCGCCATGGCTCCGAGAGCCGGCGGAGCGGCAGGCGCTTGGGACCACGACCGCTGCCACTTGCCACTTGTCGCTGATCTCCAAAGACTGCGACTCCGCTGCCCCTTTTTTGCTCTGTCCTGTTTCGTTTTTTGGAGGGGGCCGTTTTCTCGGGTTCTCTCCTCGCTCTCCGCGTTTTTTTTTTCTTTCTCGTTCTCTTCTGTTTCTTGTCTGGTGCTTCATTTTTTAGTTCAATTGACTTTTTAAACATTTTTTTTTCTTCTGTGGCAGAATTTTCTCACAAAGTTGCTTTTTAGGGTTCCATTCATTGTGTTGATATTGTTAACGCATTCGAAGTATTCATTAATCTTCCTAATTTATTTAATTTATTTCATTTCATTCGCCTGTTCGTCTGGATTTCACTCCTGTGATATCGCCTTTTGGGATCATATCTCTCTTTGTCCTTTCTTGTTCTCAAGTCCCCTTTTCTTCTGAATCAAATTGACCGTGAATGGAATTTTTGCTCTTGTCTCTCACTCTCTCCCTTTTCTCTCACTTTTCTGTGTTTTTCTCTCCCTTTTCTCTCTTTTTCTTTCTCCTTTTATCTCTCACTCTTCTCTCTTTTTCTTTCTCCTTTTATCTCTCCCTCTCTCCCTCACTCCCCCTCTCTCTCCCTCACTCCCTCTCTCTCTCCCTCACTCCCCCTCTCTCTCCCTCACTCCCTCTCTCTCTCCCTCACTCCCCCTCTCTCTCCCTCTCCACCACTCTCTCTCCCTCTCCCCTCTCTCCCTCTCCCCCTCTCTCTCCCTCTCCCCCTCTCTCCCTCTCCCCTCTCCCCCTCTCTCCCTCCCCCTCTCTCCCTCTCCCCCTCTCACCCTCTCCCCCTCTCTCCCTCTCCCCCTCTCTCTCCCTCTCTCTCGTTTCTGCCCAATTTCCCTGCCGCGCACTACCACCACCACCACCACGACCACCATGATCACAGACGCACCCATCGCCACCACGATCCTCTGCTCGGTTTTGAAGTGCTACGTTCCACATTCTGTCCAGCTTTTGGTTCCTTAGTGCCCTCGGACCTTCCCCACCTGTCTCCTCGAACGGAAGTGTCGGCGGGCGCAGGTGGCTGCGCGAGGAAGTCTTCAAAGTCGAAGTAGACGTGCGCTCAGCGTCAGATCGCTGGCCTGCTTCTTCGTTACGTGAGCCTTTTTTATTTTGAGCGGGGCCGCTCGACCATCGGAACGGCGCCTCGGCGCTGCGGGTCCCGCCGACAGCGGCGGTGTGGGGGTGGGGGAGAAGGCGTCGGCCACGTCTCGGTTTGTGGCGGGGCAACACGTGGGAATTAATGGGCTAGCGACGCGCCAGGTGGCGTTGAAATTCGTACCCGTGAAGGTTACCACGAAAATATCTGGCAGCCCGGCTGTATCTGTGGACGGCGGACGACGAGCGCGCCTGTTGTAAGGACGGCTTCCAATGGACCCTTTTTTTTGGTTGGTGAAGAAGCATTTAGTATCTCCTGACGGGGAATTTCCGGTCGAAACTTGAGGAAAGGTGTGTGTGCTTTGGACGCGAAGCGCTGGCAAGCGGTGGATCCTGCGGGCACGTGTGGCCTGAATGAATTCTGCCAAAGTGTTTTGCTTGGCTCGTGTTTCGAATTTCCATTCATGATACAAATATTCATTGGCACATTCAAATATTTGAATCATATTCTAATGTTGTATATGATGCCTCCATAGCAAACACAATACTTGCCAAATACGTGCCATACTCCCCCCCCCCAAAGTAAGCGAACGTTGTGTCTAAGGTTTTTGCCGAAGCTTGTGAGAGTCGTGGGTTGCAGCCCTACTTAGAATAGTAAATTATTGTGCCTGCACTCTCATTGAATACATTAATATAGAGGTGGAACATCATTGTAGCTTATTAGAAATGTGTGATTTGGGTGGGGGGTGCAATAGTCTTTCTTCTATAATACCATCATGAGGGTCGACGAGTATGAGGGACGACATCATAGGTCGAGGAGCTCGTAGTAAACATCTGAGAGCGTCCACAAGACAGTCGCCAAGGATCAAACTTTTATCATTCACGCCGCTGGGGCGTATGTGCGGCGTCCGACAGCCTCAACACTGCCTGTCGCTCGCCGCCTTTTGCCGTGTCAGGCTGTCTCCGCGCCGCGCCTTCACGAATTTGTCTCCTCCGCGGCTGCCACCGCCTTCCTTGTTATGCCGGCCGCTCCATGGCTCTGCTGACGATAGCGCCCGGCCCGCCCGACCCGCTCACCCCGCTCACCTCGCCCACCCCGCCCACCCCGCCCACCCCGCCCACCCCGCCCACCCCGCACTCCCTGCACTCCCCGCACACCCCGCCCCGCCCATCACGCCTGCCCTGCCCCGCCCGATCCGTCCACCCCACCCCAACCACCCCGACTACCCCGCCCGCTTTTCCCGCCACTCCCTTCCCCGCCCCGCTACACCGCGCAGTCCGCTCCGTGCACGCCTCGGCCTGCGCCGCCGCCGCCGCCGCCGCCGCCGCCGCCGCCGCCGCACCCCGGGGTTTTATAGAGGCGCCCTTTTACGGCCGGGACAATTTGCGAGCGCCGGGCACTGGCGGCGGCGGCGGCGAAGGGCGGTGCTCGCGCGGCGATTGCGGCGCGGCCCTTTAGCACGGCCACGCCCACCGCCCACGTTCGTTCCGTCTCGTCCCGTCCAGGCCCGCTCCGTCCGGCCCCGCCCTCGCGTGGCTTCTCGTCACGCCTCTTTCCGGCCCTCCGGCATACCCTCGCCTCGCCTCGCCTCACCCGCCGCCGCACACGTTCGTCCCGTCTGGCCCCGCCCTTCGCGGCCTGCCTCGTCCCGTCTCGTCCCGTCTGGCCCCGCCCTCAGCGCGGCTTCTCGTCACGCCTCTTTCCGGCCCTCCGGCACACCCTCACTCAGCCTCGCCTCGCCTCACCTTACCTGCCCACCGCCTGCCACACGCTCGTCCCGTCTGGCCCCGCCCTCCGCGGCCTGCCTCGTCCCGTCTCGTCCCGTCTGGCCCCGCTCTCAGCGCGGCTTCTCGTCACGCCTCTTCCGGCCCTCCGGCACACCCTCGCCTCGCCTCGCCTCACCCGCTCGCCGCCGCGCACGCTCGTCCCGTCCAACCCCGCCCCGTTCGGCCCAGCCCTCCGTGTGGCTTTTCTGCGTTTTAAGAGCTTTGATTTAATTAGATTTGTCTGAAAAAGTTAGATTTTTTGTGATGAAGTTTTTTTCCCGTCTCTTATATTGTACTGAAATGGCAGGATCAATGTTTTAACCTCACCAAATACTGTATCAGCAGTTTCTGCTAACAACGCTGTAATAACTGAATGTAGGTACCTACACGCTTCTTTTCTGTAATTTTACCCTTAAATCGCAGATTTATCTTTTTCTTCCTCCGCCGTTTCTGACGACTTTAAGTTATTCACACTTCCATACGTCATAGATCTGCCAATGCGAAGGTTGTCATCTCTTCCACTTCTTCTTTCACCCCGTTCATTCACGATATGTCTGGAGTCCCGCCCCGCCCCCCTCTGCCGTACCTCCCTCCGTCCCGCCTCCCTGCCCGCCTCGCCAATTCGCCCCGCCCCGCCTGCCTTGCCCGCCCTACCCACCCCGACACCCGCCCGCCCCGCTTTACGTTTTGTCTGCACTACTCCTCTAACAGTATCTCATCTCGATTTCCATCGCCTACTTCAGTCTTTTCATCTTCGCCGGTCCCGCCCCGCCCCGCCCCGCCCCGCCTCGGTGTCCGCCACGCCTCCCTCCCCTCCCCGCCTCCCTCTCCTCCCCTCCCCGCCTCCCTCTCCTCCCTCCCCGCCTCCCTCTCCTCCCCTCCCCGCCTCCCTCTCCTCCCCTCCCCGCCTCCCTCTCCTCCCTCCCCGCCTCCCTCTCCTCTCTCCCCGCCTCCCTCTCCTCCCTCCCCGCCTCCCTCTCCTCCCCTCCCCGCCTCCCTCTCCTCCCTCCCCGCCTCCCTCTCCTCCCTCCCCGCCTCCCTCTCCTCCTCTCCCCGCCTCCCCCTCCGTCCTTGCAACGCGTTGATCCTGCACCTCGTCCATCTCGAGCCCGCAGCGGGCGAGAACCTTCCGCGCAGGCCGCTCGCCGGCCGGTCGATGTATCGAGTGCTCAGCGAAAGCGATTCCGTGCGTGGAGAAGGGTGGGGGGTAGGGGGAAGGGCGTTGCGCGCCGGCTGCTTTAACGACACTGTCAGGCGGCGCCTCCTCGTCATTTCGCGGAAGCCGCTTCTGCCTTCGTAGGCTGCGTGCTAAAACACCAAAGTGGTCGGAGGTAGAACGCCAGTGTACTCGCTCGACAATCCTTCGGCGATTGCCTTGCGGCCGAGAACACGCATTCGTGTAGAGTAGGGGTGTCCCAACTTGCACGGCCTCAAGGGTCACAATTAAAGCAATGAATATGGTTGCGGGCCATGTTTTCGTTACTAGGACAATCCACACCTGACATCCCTGTGGCACCCCTGACACCTGTGTGGTTGATCTCGGTACTTTGTCCGCTTTGAAACGGGCGGGGGGGGGAGGGCAATGGAATCATGTGTGATGTCAGCTATAAAGCAGCGAAGCACATTAGAATGTTATTTTTTTATTTCTGAATTTTCTGCAAACAATATTTAAATCTACAAGTCGCCTATTTTGACATTAAAGGGGATGTTGACCCCAGCAGGCCGCGTGCGCTAGGGGCACAGTGCTCTCGCCCGACATAGATGCAAGGGACTTTCACTTTTGACAAATAACCTTTCGCGGGCCACAGTAAATGTCACCGCGGGTGCCAGTTGGACAAACCTGGTATAGAGCAATTACCACAAGAAAGCACCGCTTTGACAGCTACTAGTTGGGCACTGCTGGCAACAGAACTGCAGGTTATGTTCATGCACTCATTATGTCAGTGCATTCATTCACATTTAGCTCATTTGAACATGGCTTCAACACAATCTCTTGCAATGCTATCGCCCTGCATGAAGTAATTTTTTGCATGAAGAGATCAAGAGTCCTATGAAAGTGGTCCCTTCTTAGAGAATTTCCTCTATAGCTGTTTACGTCGTTATTTACTAATTTGGCCACTTTCTGGAAAAGCGGGGAAAATCAGAGAATATCATTGCTCTGCAAAAGTCGGGAAATATCAGGGAATTTGTAGAAGGACAATCGTTAGAAATCGAGGAACATTTTGCGAGGGTTATAAAAATATATATTATACCTTATAAAACATTAGAATAAAGTTACTTTGTCTCAATTTTTATTTGATGAAAAAACTTGTTCATTCGTTTTCTGTCGCGTCAAAATCAGATAGCTGATGAATTTGATTCAGGCTAGCCTTAATATTTACTTTAAGTAGTATGAAATTACAATTTTTTGAATTCAAACTGCATTGTAAAACCTATGCAAGTCACGAAAATTTGTTCCGGGAAATGAATGACCACCCAGTTTATTCACTCTGTGTCCTTTTTTCTAACAGACGTTAATGGATCACTTCCAGTTGGACGCATTTTTTGTCGTAATATTTGTTATAGCTTTCCGTTAAAACCAACCTTCCGGTAGTTTTTCTTCTATCAACACTTTCAAAGACAGGAGAGAAATGTTTTTTCGAAAACAATTTTTATGTCGGTACTCTTAATTAGTTCACTCAGCACAACTTTTATATTTGTAAAGGTACATTCACGGAAACAAAGATAACTAAGTGGATATTGCCAAGTGTTATCAGGCAACATCTCGAGACTTCTGCACAAACTAAAGTGATCATTGCAAAAAACTAGAGAGTACACCACTGTCATGTTTGCTATATTAGAATATTCTGTACATATTCTGTTTGAAATGTTAGCACGATATCAATGCACTAGCTTTATTTTTTTACTTCTGTTGCAGGTTGGTATTTTTTCGGCTTAGATCTACAGACCTTTTTGCAGTGGGGTGAGTTCATGTTCAGTATTTTATAGGAACTGAGAGCTTGAAAATACGTAAATATGTAGCTGTACCTTCGGTATTCATCGCGTTTTGTTTTACTTCTCTCTCTCCCTCTCTCTCTCTCCCCCTCTCCCTCCCTCTCCCTCCCTCTCCCTCCCTCTCTCTCCCCCTCCCTCTCTCTCCCTCCCTCTCTCTCCTTCCCTCTCTCTCCTTCCCTCTCTCTCCTTCCCTCTCTCTCCTTCCCTCTCTCTCCTTTCCTCTCTCCCTCCCTCTCCCTGTCTCTCCCTCTCTCTTATTTTACTTTTTTTACATTTCTGTCCTTCACAAATGTCCTTTTCCACTCGTCTCGTACTGCTCCGCCTCCAGGATTAGTGCTGCTGCCACCGTTCCTGCACCGTCACCGCAGGCGCAGCTAGTCCTCGTCCCCCTCCACGTGCCCGCGGCCGCCGCGCCCCCGGCGACCGATATTACAGCCAAGATGGCTTAGACGTGCATTAAAGAGACCTAATTGGTTTCGAACTTGATAGGTCGTATAACTCCGCCGTATAATTAAGCACGAGGTGTAGTCGTGACGAGAACGGCAACGGATGGGTCTCTTCTGCTCTTGTTAGTCACAGAGCCGCCCCCCCCCCCCCGACCACGGGTCTCCCCGTCGTCCGCTCTTCACGCCGGGAATTCGTGCCCTTGTTCCGGATGTTCGGTTTTACGGCTTCTTCGCGGAAAGGAGTTCGGGGCGATTTCATAGAACCGAAACGGTAGCGGAAAACGAGCCAACTTCCTGTGCTCTTTAACTGTTTTGTAGGCTACTTTTCCGCCCCGCTTATTACTTACTCTGAACGGGAAATACTAATATTGCCCTCGACAGAGAAAGTTTTCTTTTTTTTTATCTCGTGAGTGGATCTTTCCGCAGTAGTTTCCGTGGTTTATTGCATTTAAATTCCTTCGGTGTATCGATTTTTTTTTCGTTCCTTCTCTGTGTTGCTGGTCATCCAGTTCACTCCCTGCGGACTTATAACTTATGCATGAGCGGCGTGGCCCTGTGAATCGAAATCGTTATGTATATTGCAAAGGAGGGCTCTCTGCGGGGGAGTAGGTGAATGTGTACGTGCGTGCATGTGTGTTTGTAACTCAAACACTCACCCTGTTTCATTCTTTACTAAAAAAGAAACCAGACCGACGCGCACGCTAAATTTGAGTTCCAGAGTCCATTAAAACTGCGTTTATCGGACAAAAGAGGAAATAAATTGCTGAAGCCGGTGGTCGCAGGCCCATGAATCGACTTTAAAAGCAAGGGCGACCGTCTTCGTAAAGCATTGCTGCAACTTTAAAATACAGCATTCAAAACATATTGGTACACAAATTCAGTCTTAGTTATTTATCGTAAAAATACCAATAATTTATTTGCATCTACATGTGTTAAAAATGGTCCAGAGAAGTTTCTGATAATTGGGCACTAAAGTGAGCAAAATTATAAAATGAAAGAAAGAATAATAAAAATCAAATTTGTCATATTTCTTATGTAGACGTACATGTTTTGACTACATAACTGCTATTTCTTTTTTTTTTTAGATATATGTAAAACATGTTTGTATGTATAATTAAGGGAACAGAATAAATTTTGCAGTCCCGTGATAATGAAAACGTTCCCTATCAAAACACGCTGATCGTGATCGTGTCGGACATGATCGTCAACTAGAACCGAACTGGCGTACTAAATTAAAAATGCACCCGGTTGGGGGCGGGGGGAGGGGGCGTGGCTGCATGAATCGTGCGCTTCCATCCGTTTGCCCAGCAATGAAAATTCGGGCGAAAAAGCGCGAACGCAGCGCCGCGCCGCGCCTCGCGTGAAGGCCAGGGAACACGGCGAGCGAGAGGGCTCCCCGCCGCCGCCGCCGCGTGCGTCTAATCTGCGCTCTAGCGGCCTCTAATTGCATTAATAATTCACTGATGAATCCGCATTGGGGCGCAGTAGGCAGCCAGCGGCTCACGTGAAGACGCGCGATCGATATTTTTTACCCCGCCCACCGCCCCCGCCCCACCCCGCCGCACCGTGGCCTCATTAGCGGAGATATCTGGCGCGATTATTTCTGATCCTTCTTTTTTGTTTTCGCGGGGGCGGACGCGGCAGATGGGCGTGTTGCTGCGCTCGTTTTATGGTTGTCGCGTGCGGTCGTTAGAATTCATAATTCGGGCCGTTTCTGCACCTGGAAGTACGTGTGCGCGGGGTCGCGCGAGGAAGTTTATTGGGCGTTTTGTGCGGTTCCTTTTCCTCGTTCCGTTTCATGCACTTCTTTCGCGTTTGCTTGGCCTTCGTGGCAGGACACCCCTTTCGTAGCTATCTGCCTTTCAGTTTTTGATTGCTTGATTGATGTGGAATAATATTTATTAATATTGATTTTACTTTTATATTCCTTAATAAGTTTTATTCATACCTGTGCACCGACACTTGTGTAGGAAACTTCAACATAGTGTTTTCGTGGAGTATTGAAGAGATGTTTTATCAACTTTAAGAAGAAATACTGTTGTGTGTATAATGTTCATTCTACCGTCCAACACAAACGCGTGCAAGATATATTTTATGTAGCGCAAAACGTGTCTTTCTAAAATGCAAACGTTGCACCGCCACCTCAGTGGATGATAATGTTCGTAAAACGTTCCACCATACTCTTAAAAGACGATCGATAGAAAGATAGTTTATGTGCTGTTGGACCTTTTTTCTAGTAACGCTTGTCCAGATTCTTGAGAGACAAACTACAATTTTTTTCATTAGCACCAAAATATCACATTGCCAAATGTGCGAAAAAAGCATCAGTTTCCACTATTTGAACAAGTGTCTTTCTTCTCAGATCCCTTTATTCCCTTGACGTCTCCTTTAAAGCGTGCTCCAGGAATGAGCAAAGGAAGGTAATGACGAATAAGATTCGGTAACTTCTTGACCCAACGTAAATGTCCCTTATTCCGTCTTAAAGCGTGCTCCAGGAATGAGCGAAGGAAGGTAATGACGAATAAGATTCGGTAACTTCTTGACCCAACGTAAATGTCCCTTATTCCGTCTTAAAGCGTGCTCCAGGAATGAGCGAAGGAAGGTAATGACGAATAAGATTCGGTAACTTCTTGACCCAACGTAAATGTCCCTTATTCCGCCTTAAAGCGTGCTCCAGGAATGAGCAAAGTAAGGTAATGACGAATACGATTCGGTAACTTCTTGACCCAACGTAAATGTCCCTTATTCCGTCTTAAAGCGTGCTCCAGGAATGAGCAAAGGAAGGTAATGACGAATAAGATTCGGTAACTTCTTGACCCATCATAAATGTCCCTTATTCAGTCTTAAAGCGTGCTCCAGGAATAAGCAAAGGGAGGTAATGACGAATACGATTTGGTAACTTCTTGACACAACGTAAATGTCCCTTATTCCGTCTTCAAGCGTGTTCCAGGAATAAGCAAAGGAAGGTAATGACGAATAAGATTCGGTAACTTCTTGACCCAAAGTAAATGTCCCTTATTCCGTCTTAAAGCGTGCTCCAGGGATGAGCAAAGGAAGGTAATGACGAATACGATTCGGTAACTTCTTGACCCAACGTAAATGTCCCTTATTCCGTCTTAAAGCGTGCTCCAGGAATAAGCAAAGGAAGGTAACTGGTAACTTCTTGACCCAACGTAAATGTCGCTTACTCCATCTAAGCGGCCCAGCAACTGCGTTTATCTTCCCCTGAGGCGCCCGCGTAACTTCCCGGCCGTCGCCGTCGCCTTTTCCCGCTGCGCGGCGTTCACGGACGCACGCGAACCGCCCTCGCAGGCAGCATTCCGGAAATTAGCAGCGGCGCGGACGAACTGTCGGCGGCGTCTTCTCTCCGCCGCCTCTCACTCGCAGCTTCCTCCGAACTTTCGCTCTCCCCCGCCCCCGCCCCCGCCCCCTGCCCTGCAGCCCTGCCTTGATGCCGTCGCTCCGTTTCGACTCCGGCCCCGCTCCAACCCGCGCTGCCGCCCCTTCCATCAACGCTGCCGACGTGCTTCCATCTCCGCTGCCGTCAGGCATGCACACCCGCTGCCGCCCGCCTCCACACCTTCTGCCGCCATGTCTCCACACCCGCTGCCACCCGTTTCCACACCCGCTGCCACTCCTTCCATTAATGCTGTCGACGTGCCTTCCGCCACCGCCGGCACGCCGCTACTACGACATCTCCGCTACCGCCACGCTTGCGCACTCGCTACTGACACGCCTCCACAGTCGCTGCCGCTCGCCTCCACACCGCTCGCCTCCACACCCGCTTCCGCTCGCCTCCACACTAGTTATCGCCTCGCCTCCACACTCCCTGCCACCTCGCTTCCCCACCCTCTGACGACGCTTCCACTCCCGCTGCCGCCCGCCTCCACACCTGCTGCCGCTCGCCTCCACACCGCTCGCCTCCACACCCGCTACCGCTCGCCTCCACACTAGTTATCGCCTCGCCTCCACACTCCCTGCCACCTCGCTTCCCCACCCGCTGACGACGCTTCCACTCCCGCTGCCGCCCGCCTCTATACCCGCTGCCGCTCGCCTCCACACCGCTCGCCTCCACACCCGCTACTGCTCGCCTCCACACTAGTTATCGCCTCGCCTCCACACTCCCTGCCACCTCGCTTCCCCACCCGCTGACGACGCTTCCACTCCCGCTGCCGCCCGCCTCCACACCTGCTGCCGCTCGCCTCCACACCGCTCGCCACCACACCGCTCGCCTCCACACCCGCTACCGCTCGCCTCCACACTAGTTATCGCCTCGCCTCCACACTCCCTGCCACCTCGCTTCCCCACCCGCTGACGACGCTGCCACTCCCGCGGCCGCCCGCCTCCACACCTGCTGCCGCTCGCCTCCACACCGCTCGCCTCCACACCCGCTACCGCTCGCCTCCACACTAGTTATCGCCTCGCCTCCACACTCCCTGCCACCTCGCTTCCCCACCCGCTGACGACGCTTCCACTCCCGCTGCCGCCCGCCTCCACACCTGCTGCCGCTCGCCTCCACACCGCTCGCCTCCACACCCGCTGCCGCTCACCTCCACACTAGTTATCGCCTCGCTTCCACACTCCCTGCCACCTCGCTTCCCCACCCGCTGACGACGCTGCCACTCCCGCGGCCGCCCGCCTCCACACCTGCTGCCGCTCGCCTCCACACCCGCTGCCGCTTACCTCCACACTAGTTATCGCCTCGCCTCCACACTCCCTGCCACCTCGCTTCCCCGCCCGCTGACGACGCTTCCACTCCCGCTGCCGCCCGCCTCCACACCTGCTGCCGCTCGCCTCCACACCGCTCGCCTCCACACCCGCTGCCGCTCACCTCCACACTAGTTATCGCCTCGCCTCCACACTCCCTGCCACCTCGCTTCCCCACCCGCTGACGACGCTTCCACTCCCGCTGCCGCCCGCCTCCACACCTGCTGCCGCTCGCCTCCACACCGCTCGCCTCCACACCCGCTGCCGCTCACCTCCACACTAGTTATCGCCTCGCTTCCACACTCCCTGCCACCTCGCTTCCCCACCCGCTGACGACGCTGCCACTCCCGCGGCCTCCATCCCGCTTCCATCCATGCTGCCTCCCCTTCCATCAATGCCCTTCCCCCAATCCTATCACCATACTTCCACACCCGCTCTTGCCTCCCCTTCACACCCGTTGCCACCCCTGTGCCTACGAACTCTGTCTCCGCCTCCATCTCCCCGCCCCCATCTTTACCCCGATCTCGTCCCCGCCTGCGTCTCCATCTCTACCCTTACCACGATCTCGACCCCGCCTCCGCCGTCAACTCCTTCCCCGCCCCTACTCCACCGCCGGACACGGTCTCACCCCCCACCCACGCCATCACCCCCGCTGTCGACCCGCCCCCGCCGCCACTATCACTCCGGCCTCGCTCCGGCCACCACCACCACCGCCGCCCATCGGAAACGAGAAAAATTCGTGAGCGGCTGCAGCGGTCGACAACTTTGTTTGCTACCGCCGTAATTAGATGTTCCATTAAATATGAGCGCTCGCCGGCGGGGAGTGGCGGCCGGCCGGCCGGCCTGCTGAGCCGCACGAGGGAGCCGGCGAGAGCGCTGGGCGGCTCGTCGGGGGATTAACTGCCGGCGAGCCCTCGTTAATTATGCGGAGCGACGGCTAATTGATGGGCGAAAACAAATAATTAGAATCAGGACTGTCTGCGGTCCGCCTGGACCAATTTTGTTCTGCCGCCGAGCACAGTCTCGGGTACTTCTTGAACCGTCGCCGTCTTGACATCTTCATCCCGTTCGCAATCAGTCAGCATAACGTGCCTTTCACGATGACTGTTATGGAGGAACAAAAATAGCATTTTGTGTAAATTGATAAATGAAGTTAATGAAATGGTTGGTTGCTCGAATGAAGTTGTTAATTTTGAATCACGTTTGCGAATATTTCGCGTTTCAATGTTGTGCGTTTCGTGTGTTTTTTTGTTGTTGTTGTTTTTTTTTTGTTTGTTTTTTTATTTTTTTATTTTTTTATTTTATTTTTATTACTGCAGATCACGTCCCTCAAGCGCATATAAGTGAGCTTCGATGGTGTACGTTTGTCGAGTCTGTTGTCATTTTCCAGTGTACGGCTTCAAATTAGTTCTAACAGTATAATGAAAAAGGGTGCGATTTTTATTTTATTATTTACTCAGCTGGTGATTTTCCTAGAAATTTATTGAAACTATCGCTCTTATCGCTCTGTGAACACGAAATGTGTACGCGTATGTGAAATAGATTTTTTTTTAGTGGTGGAAGATTTACTTCACCATGTTTCATCGCGAACGCTGGGTATCTATATATTTTTCAAATAAATTTCTTGGTATTCACTCAAGCGGAAATCTCGATTACCAGAATTGGAAAAAATGACGTAGCTAGTAGGAAATCTGTGTATGCTTGACTGGCTCCGTTGCACGATGATAAATCGAGTCGTGATTTCTCGCTAGAAAAGTGCACACGTAGACACACATGTGTTTGCGTTATTTTATATGAAAACAAACAATTGTGCAATATCTACTAATACGGGTGCCAGGAGAAGGCAGGGGAGGAATATCTAAACGAGTGCGTTATGAGTTCTGCTGCTAGAAGGAGAGCATATATCACATAACGGAAAAGGTTCTTGATTTTTTTTGTCTCCTCGCACGACTTTCTGTAAAACAGCCGAAACCACCGTTTACACGAGCCACCAAAATCGAAATATAATGGAGGCGTTCGCAGCGCTTCTTTTCCGTTCTTTTTTTTATGTGCGATTGCCACTGCCTTGAAAGCTTCCTCCATTAGTCGGGTTTTCCCCGGAGTTTTTATCGCCTGCGCCGTGAGCATGGCCTACCGCCGCCTCTCCTGCTGCTCCGCGGGTCGCTCTTCCCACGTTGGCGGCGCGGTACCTGGAAGAGGCCTGTTTGCGCAGCCCAAACCGCGTGAGGATGGAGAGCAGACGTTACCCCAGACAACAGAGGCGAGAGAGGAAGGCCACGGAAAAGAATCGGTTCTGCGTAGCGTCGACAATCTAAATTACAAATATTTTTCCTCGTAGTTTCTTACCAAATATTGAGATCAGATTGTGTTGTAGATTTTTTAAGGAGATTATATTCAAATTTTGAAATAATACACAATTGATAACCAAAAGAGAAATTTTAAAAATTGTAATACTTTAAAACCCTTTTTAACTTATCTCCGAAAAATTTAACCAGCATTACAATGTTATCCCAATTCTACTTCACTTGATGTTGAGGTCTTAAATGTATTGGCTCAGGGCTCCTGTTCGGTTTATTGATCCATCATGCGACTAATAATTTAGGGCCCCATTGCGTGACGATGTAGTGCGATGTAGTGACGATGTAGTGGTAGTGAGAAACTAGCGCACCATTTGTGTTTCAGTGAGAACACACGGATGGGACAATCCATTTTTTATTTCCAACATTTCGGGAAAAAATCAGTTTTTGCATAAATTTCCTTATATTATCATTTTTCAAAGAATCTCTATTTTGTTTATTGAACCTGGTTCACAAATGGCGGACATTTTTGCTTTACGCCGTTTGCCTGTTTTCGCGTTTGTAGACATTTACTCTTCTAAAAGACTCAGCTCTGGGTCGTTCAAACATTCGAGAATAAAAAGCATTACATACTTTCTATGCTTTTATAATATAAATATATTTAAAACATTTTTATAAATATTTGCAACCAAATCTATGGAACGCAAATAAACGAAAATCGATTTTTAGAGAATACTTTCCCAAAGAAGGAATAGAATCACAACCTTTTATTTTTCTGTGCTTTTACATATAACAGTACAATTACTTTTTGTAAAATATCATTGGTAAATAACGTACCAATTGAAAATTATATCCTCTTAAAAATTGGAATTTGGTACTTTTTCCAAATTTTCAACTGTAATATCTCAGTTTCTTTCAAATTCTGCTCGCGTCGCCGGTTTCGCGGTTGTGGCCTTTGAGTAGAACCATCCCAGCATTCGCGTGGATGACCGAGGGAAACCACGAAAACCCCAGTGAGGATAGCCGGCACGAAGATTCAACCGCAGCCTCCCGAATGCGAAGTCAGCGCGCTACACCCTGAGCCACTCGGTAGGAATGTAAATACTTGTCTATAATTGTAACGTTAGTCTTCTACTCTTTGAATGTCACGCGGGTCGGGCCCCTGCGCGCGGCTGCAGAAAGCACACAAGCTGAGTGGGTGGTGGGAGCCACGCTCGAGCGGAGCGGTGGCCTGAAGCCTTGCGGGCTGGGCGGACGGGGTGGGGCGGGTTGGGCGGGGGCGGGCCGAGCAGGGTGGGTAGGGCGGACGGGCGTTGGCGGACGGGGTGAGCCGGACGGGTGGGTGGGCCGGATGGGCGGGCGGGGCGAGAAGGACGGGCGGTGCGGTCGAGTCGGGCTGGCGGGGCGGGCGAGCCGGGCAGGTGGGCGAGCAAGCTGGCGCGCGGGCGGGACAGAGGCCTGAAGCCTTGCGGGCGGGCGGGGCGTGTTGGGCGAAAGTGGGGCGGGGCGGGGCGAGCTAGGTGGACGGGGCGGGGCGGGCTGGGCGTACGGGGCGAGGCGGGCGGGGGCGGGCGGGCGAGACGGACGGACGGACGGACGGACGGACGGGCAGTGGCGGGCAGTGGCGGGCTGGCTGCCCAGCTGGGGCGGACTGGGGGGTTAGGCGGACAGGGGTGGAGCGGGTTTGGGCGGACGGGGGGGGGCGACCCGGCGGGACGGGCTGGGCGGGCGGCCGGGGCGGGCTGGGTGGACGGGGCGAGGTGGGCTGGGGCGGACGGGACGGGGCGAGGCGGGCGGAGGCGGGTGGGGGCGGGCGGACGGGCGTGCGGGGCGGGGTGGGGGGGGGCAGGCGGGGCGGGAGGGGCGGGCGGGGAGGGAGAGCGAGCTGGCGCGCGGGCGGGGCAGAGGCCTGTAGCCTTGCGGGCGGGCGGGGCGGACGGGGCGAGGCGAGGCGGGCGGAGGCGGACGGGGCGGGGCGGGGGCGGGGACGGGCGGGCGAGCTGGCGCGCGGGCGGGACAGAGGCCTGTAGCCTTGCCGGCGGGCGGGGCGGACGGGACGGGGCGGGGGCGGGGCGGGCGGGCGGGCGGGCTGGCGCGCGGGCGGCTGGGCAGCCAGCCGGCCACCCGGGGCGACGTAAGTAAATAAGGCGATCAAAGGGCCGCCAAGGTGCGAGCAGCCCTTTGGGCCACGCTGCCGCCGGACAAAGGGCTCGCTAATGAGGGACGGCGCGGGGGCAGGGAGGGGAGGGAGGGGAGGTCAGGCCAAGAACGCGTGTGTGGAAGGAGGCTGCGTGAGGCAGAGGGCGGCCCGGGCAACAGCAGAGGAAGCGGGCAGAAAAGAGAAAGAGGCGCAACAGCGTGCTCATAGGCCACGCAGCACAAAGGTGCGGTCGGGGCAAGAACATTGGGGTAGACGCCGGATGTGGATGTGCGGTGAAGTAGTGAGGTCGCGTGTGGGCACGCAAGAAATTAATGGAGAGTAAAGGAGAGGACCGCAGGACCACCGGTTTTAGGTTTCAGTGACTTACCTCCTTTGCTTACAATATCTAGTGAAAGTCTTCACATAAACCCTACCCTGACTCAAGCGTTTTTCCAAATCAAACGCAAAAAACAGATAAAAAAAAAACACACGACGATGTAATATAGTTTTACGCGTAAAATGATACTATAAAGTATACTTTAAGCTTTGTAAGCAGATTATATCATTATCATATTCACCGTCACAAAATGTTTCATAAAAAATACTTTAGACAAATGAAAGGTGGCGTTCTTCAGTTATTTTCACTGGTGAAGTGGCGTGTTTAAAAATGTGTCTCCAATAAACCTGTACTCGTTTCGTCCTCGTAGAAAACAATGTTATTAAAGATTTTAATAAATGTTGGATTAATGACTCTTCTCCATGTGAATGTTTAATTTTCGCAATACTTAATTTATGGAAATACTAATAAATCAGATGTGAAAGCACACGAATGTGTCTGTGCTAAAACTAGACCAAACAATTCAAACATTTATCTCCGGATATCAAATTTCCCAAACGATCCGTTATACGGCAGCGCTGCACGCCTATACCCGATTCACCAAATGGTGGCTCTAAATTCGAATATTTGAGCCCGTGCGGAGCGACTAGTCCCCGTATTTGGTGCCCCGCGATACGGTTGAAACGAGACTAACGCGACCAGTACATTTCGATCTCGCTTTCCACATTATACGCATTACTATTAATCACATCTCACATTTATTGCACCCTCGCCGGTGATCCCACAGCGGCCTGAAAAACTTCCTCCTAATTAGTAAGAGTAAGAGCGAAATCAGGGCGAAATTGATGGCTTCTGTGTTCCTGATAATTTCGTTCTAATTACCCTAGAAGTATCCGCATCAGCGTTAGGGTTAATTATTGTGGCGCGTAGGCCAACGCCGCCGCGCGGGTTCGCCCTCTACAGGACGTAAATTATATGGCGGGGGGGGGGAGGAGTGGGGGCACACTGCGCTGGAAGCTCACCTGCTAGCGTTAGCGCCAGCTTCCCCGGAAAGCCCGGAGCGATGCGATGCGATGCGTAGGCTGTTCATATTTCACGTTCAGCGCCCCCCCCCCCTCCCCATCCCTCCATGCCCCCCACCCCCCGCCAGTTCCCGCGCGCGCGTTCGGGGCTCAAATCCGAGTGCGAAATCAGCGCAATTCCCAGGCGCGGTGCGGCTCCCGGAGCCCGCGGTTCCGAACACGGCCCGGCAACTCTCCATCAAAATTGCGGACGAAGCTATAGGTTGCTACTATAGGATGCGCTAGTGTCGCCGGATACAGCTGCTGGTAAGGCTCGCCAACTTTCACGCATAAAAATTGGTCAAGAAATACGAATACACTTTGATTATAAGCAATTTCTGAAATAAATTAAAAAAGAAGTTAAATACTATGTGTTTGTCTTCTAAAATTCATTTATTCATAACAATAAACGCATGAAAGAAAAGGTAGCGCGAACAGCGGCGCAATCTTTTGTATCAAGCGCGTGTGTTTGCGTTCCGAGAACCCACGCGCGTTTTAAATAACGTTGGTAGCAGTTCGTATTTTAGTTCGTGTGAGAAGGTGATGCTCTAGAGCGCGCCACGTTATATGGGAGTTATAGGGCCCTGGTTCCGAACACCGGCCGCCCCCGGCCTCGAAGCCCCGACCGCCGGTTATCGCGCCGCCGGCAACGCCCGCCCCCCTCCCCCTGGCGCCCCCCAGGGCCCGCGCCAGAATGACGCCGAAAGCGAATCCTGGCCGTGGAAGGATTCACCGGCTTTGGAAACGGAAACCGCACAAAATCGGTTTACTGACTATTCTGGTTTGGGAAAATACGGCAATACTGCGTATACAGTGTAAACATTCTGTATTGGACGTCTTTATACCGCATTTCCTCTCAAACACTGTTTATATTACGTTGCTTTTCCCTTACACCGGTGTTGTGTTTGATGCAAAATTTGTGTACTAGATATTTCCATCAATAAAGAGTAATAACTAGAAGGTCTAAGTATAAATATCAACTAATAAGGATATTTTCCTTTTTTCATCACTATTTTTCAATATTGTTTTTCTTTCTTTTAACATTTATTTTCTTGATGAGTGAAAGCGGAATGTTTTCACAACTACCTACCTCTGAAATTGTCATGTGTTGTATTGTAACGCAAATAACTAACACTTCCATTTTATAGAATTTCCATACCTGACTTGTTTTCGACAAAATGTTGTGATTAACTGTGATCAAGCATACTTAACTTTTTTTAAACAGTATGGACACTTATAACTCATATGTTGACGTTGGCAAATAACTTCTTCTCTTCTAGTCCAAGCGTACATTACAAAGGGGTTGCCTCAATACTATTTGTAAATAGAGCGTACTTCTTACACGCGCTGAGGTGCGTTTTTATTGAAATATCATTATTTAAATTTCTCTCAATTATAAAAATTGAAATAATTTTTCGATTAGTTATTTGATCATAAATAACGAAGCGTTCTTGAACAGATATGAAGAATAAAACCCAATCACAATAAAAATGATATAATTTGAGGCGCTCACAATAATAACGGCTGATCCCAACCTAAGTTCGTTTTGAGAAAGAAAAAAAAATGTTTTCGTTCACGTTAATTTTCACTCCGGATAACATTTTGAAGGTGGAATTTAAAGCTTTTCCCTTATCTCACTTCATTTGATATTTCAGCATGTGATAGGTATACGACAGGAGTTTACCGTCATACTTCTAACTGAAAATGTGAAGTCGGTTGGGATGCTTCGTTATTATCCTGAGCGCCTTAAATTATATCATTTCTATTGATTCTTCATATTCTTCATATTTGTTCAAGTACGCTTTTTTATTTATAATCAAATAAATAACCAAAAAATGATTTCAATTTTTAAAAATAGATAAATTTAAATAATGATATTTCAATTAAAACGCACCTCAGCGCGTGTAAAGATTTAACCCATGGAGAAAAAAAATTACGAGAGAGTACAATATTATTATTATTAATTTGTTTCGCTGGCGCGGCCGGTCGTTCCGTTAGGGTCCAGCGCGCCCCGGCCCCTCTCCGCGAAAGCGTAAGTAACGATCGAATTAGCACCGCTGCCCGCCCGCTATCACGCGCAGTCCTCGCCGAGGGCTGCTGGCCCCGGCTTTACGCGCTGCTGTTGCGGCGGAGGGCGGGGGCGGGGGCGGTGGTGTGGGCGAGGCGCGCGGCGGCGCGTTTTATTCGCGATGCGTGCCGCATTGTGCGCGTGCTCACGCGTGCGTCCTGCGCTCTCGCGTTGAACCCGCCGTGCGTTCCGCGGAGGCCGCCCGTGTTGTTGTCCGTACGTCACTGCGACTTCCTAACTCCTGTTTACCCTCTTCAGCCGCCGCGGTTTTCATGTCGCTCGTTTTGCTGTAACAGTGGTAGAACTTAAAAAAAAGGACATGTTTTTTGTTTGTTTTTTGTGATGCACGTGAATGTTTTTGGTTTGTGTGTGGTGTACTGTACAGCTGTTGACTCGGAGTGTGTATTCAAAGGGTGGTTCTGTCATTGTAGCAGTGAATCAAAATAACTAAATTTTTAATGATCTCGGCGAGGTTCTCTGCTATTGTTGTAAAACTACGTCTTCGGATACATGTTTTTCTGTGTATTAACAAGCCAATCATTCGAGTAAAATATATTTAGCTGTTGAAACTTCCTTATTACATATTATGACACTACAGCTTTTATAATTCATATTTATTTTTTATTACAATTATATTTATTGGACATTTAACTTAATTAAAACGCGCTCGTCATCTTCAAACATCTAACACTTTCACTTCCACACTTTCCGTTCTGCATTTAACGTTGACAAGCAACCGTTCATTTCCATATTTTCTACTATTTATTTATCTTATTTCTTAATGAGAATGAAAGTTTTGGTTATGGCTTGTGCTTTGCTTCAATGCTTGTGGACGTGTGCTTTGATTGAGATTGTTCGAGAAGAAAAAATAGTTTCCAATTGTACTGTTCATTTTATAATCCTGTTATTCTTTCTACACGATCACGCGTCTTACGTTACAAGAAGTGAATGCAACGATAGCACCTGATCCGCGTTTCAGAATTACCCATCCCACTTGTGTACGAGCACAACCGTAATTGCTTTATTCATCCTCGATGCCTCGGCCCCACCCTCTGCGCATTGTTTCTCCTCCTCTTTTCAACTCCTCTCCCTTTCACGCGTTCTCACCGCCTCCCACGCCTCCGGCAGCTTCTCGCCAGCCCCGCACTCGCCCGGCTTCTGCTCGGCCCCGCGCGGATTTAGTTGCTGTCATTTGTGTAACAATAGTCAATCAGGGAGGCATATTGATCGACGCTGCTGTCACATCTGCCCCCCGCCCCTCCCCCTCCCCTCCCCGCCCACCGCGCATCCCCTCTCCTCCTTCTCTCTCCAGAGCTCGCGGGCACCGGCTACCGCCATCCTCGTCACCGCCGCAACCACCGCAGCTGTCTCGTCTGCCCTCCCCACACGCCGCCACTGCCAAAACCGCCTCTGTCAGTCCCGTTATCGCCGCCACAGTAGGCTCATCGGCGTGGAAAGTGCAGCCCAGCGCTGCCACCGTCATCAATCAACAACTCTCTCCATCACGCTTCGTGCCAACACCACAACTAGTCAGTGAGTGACTTTTTAATTTCGAGCTCGTCAACAATTTAGTCTTATAGTTCTAGTTCGTTTTGTATCGTCGGTGTGAGGGGTTCTCCCAACTCAAGATATCTCCATCAGTGGTACCCGCCGCCGGGATAAGCTGTAAGCTCTCGTCATATGTGGTATTGCTGCGCATGTAAAGCTGTATGTAACGGAAGAGGAGGAGGGCGGATGAGGAAAGAAAGATCGCGTGCAGTCTGTTGCCCGTTGGTTAGGATTCTGATTTGGGATTCACTTGATATTGATCGGAACAACTATAGATCAGAGCGGACGGTCGCTAAAATTATCTTACGGACAGTTGTTGATAGCTATATTTCGATTAAAATAAAAGTGTGTTGACACTTGGTCAGCTGTGACGCTGTCGTCCAATCGGAAGCTTGAACGTCGTCATAGTGATGCCACTATGGGGACGTTCAAGCCCCCTCAGCTGTGACGCTGCCATCCAATTGTGGAGCCATCCAATCATCCTTCCAAGTGTTGAAACGTGGGAATAAGAGCTGCAAGAGAGAATCAGTTATCTTTGCATACGGACCTTGCGTTCACTTAACCCCCCCCCCCCCTCGGGAGGAGTCGGGGATGGCTTCACCGCCATTCACCGCCAAGTGACGCCATGTTGGTTTTTTCTAAGTGGTCGAGCTATAATATTGTTCCGCCACCGTCAGATCTCGAACCTTAGGACTTCCCAGTCAACGATGCTGCAGAAACTATCGGCGATGCCGCTGAGCCCGTAATATCACTACCACCCCGGCCATCACCGCGCGCGCAGCCCTCGGTGCTAGCCAAACGCATCGACGCCGCGTCCCCCGGCAGCCGGAGCGGCCTCCCCCTCCCGCCGCCAGGCGCGCTTTTGTCGGATTGCGCGTTGATTGGGGCTGGCAGGCTGCGTGGGGCGGCCCGCGCCTACGTGCGCGGCATGTCGGCGTGCGGCGGCAATAAACGCGCTGCCGGGCGGTGGCGCGGGGGATTATGGGACAGCGAAAGCGCCGCTGGGGGCAGCGTGGAGGTGTGGAGGGCGGAATGCACGCGTAGGTGGATGTGGCCGGTGGGGATGCGACAGCGATGTCGGTGTTTGGAAAGCAGCGATCATTTTATGAAACAATCGATGGATTTAAAATCGATTTTTGGTTTTTAACATAGATGTTTGTGTTCGATGGTCGATATTTTATTTTTTAATGAAAAAAGTATCGTCGTAATAAAAACTTGTAATGATTTTATGGTATTTTTACATTGAACATTCTCCAGACTAATGTGATAATGAGAGAGAGATATTTTATTAACTGAGAATTTCCTGATAACTCTTGATAAAATGATAGACAAGACTTGTGATTTTGGTCGTAACAGTGTTGCAACCTGAACAAATCAAGTGAAGGTGCAATTCGGGAAGTTGGCACCAAAAAGCAAGTATTGCAAAGAGTGTCATAAAGTAGTAAAAAAAATGCGATTTTTAGTATGGGATCATCTGACAGAAACTGCAACGACATCAAGCTCCAGTAATTTCCGAACCTTTTCTTCCTTAGGAATCGTAATTCGACAACCCAATAACACGTTCCATGGGCACCTGTCACCGCACCAGAGAGACAGGAGCAGAAGCCCCACACCTCCACGTGAAGCGACGCACTCTGCCGCGTGACTCGCGGAAACACACAAATCGTTAGCGGGCGGAGTGCGCCCGGCGTCTTTCGCGAAGGTCGCCGGTGTTTTGTTTGGAGCCGCCGC
This sequence comes from Gryllus longicercus, assembly GCA_038098605.1. Taxonomy (NCBI): domain Eukaryota; kingdom Metazoa; phylum Arthropoda; class Insecta; order Orthoptera; family Gryllidae; genus Gryllus; species Gryllus longicercus. Next base: position 82,689 of record JAZDUA010001176.1, on the reverse strand, counting down.
CGCCGCCGCCGCCGCCGGATGTGCGTCGCGCTAATAGGCGTGAATCCAGCCGGGCGCACGCGTGAGCCCAGTGTCACGCACCGCGGCGAGCGTCGGGCGCCCGGCCTTGCTCTTACGCCATTTGCGCGCGCCCCCGCGGGCTGCGAAGGGAAGATTGATGGCGGCCGCCTCCACGAAATGCCTTGAATTATCGCGCCGTGTATTTTGCTTGCGTTGACGTAGTAGGCACACGCGCTTCGGGTCTGGGTTGCTTCAGGCCGCGCGCACGGCAAAGTAATGTTCTCTCGTTTGATTGTTTATGGCACATTTAACTGCCCGAAAAAAAAACAACTTGTGATTTGTTGGAAGATGTGAACTGGTTTTGTTACGGCGAGTGTTCGAACGCGGTTCTCACGTAATTTCTGTTATTGGAGTTGGTTCTTTACGGAGCAAAGAACATTCTGAGTGTTCTTTATCGTTAAATTAATTTTCACTCTGTAATAACTGTGGGTTAATAAATGACTTTCATTACCAAATGCAACCATACGAAAACAGAAAGGCATTGAAAATAGATTGATTGTGATCATGTCACTATTACTGTGGTTTTGTTTCAGGAGGAGGATTTGAGCAGACAAGAGAAACTACCTTCATTCTACTTATCACAAAGTTATTTTTGTATGAGTCCAAAATTGGAAGTAAAAATCTTATCAAAAACTTTTTATGTGGCCAGGAGACACAATAAATGTTTTAAAACATGTATACATTTTGTGCTACTGAAACTGATTTTAGGAATGTAATAAAGCACAGACTTGCGAATAGGATATTGTTTATTACAAAAATCGGCTCGAATATAGTACACTTCATATAATTCACTCCTTAGTGGAATGATCAACACGGTCGTACAACGAAAGATTCGTGTGGAAAACTGTTGACCGGGTGTTCCTCAACGACCCAGCTTGAGAACCAACCAGAACAATAACTTCAAGGAGAATTACCAGACGCTCCCTGGGAAGACAGTTGGCGCCTGTCTCGAAGCCGACAGGCGCCACATCGCCCGTGACGTTTGATTGGTTCATTAGTGATTCCGGGCGCGTCAACGGCTAGGGTCATTATTCCCGTATGTGTAGTGCATCATTTATCGCGGGGGAAATAGCTGTGATATTTTCACGCTGATTGGCGAAATTCGGTGCGAACCTACCCGTCGTCTTGCGGGGTTTTCCCTAGCCAGGAATCTCCCATCAGCGGGGCACGAGACAAGCTCTCAGCTCCCAACATGTGTAATAGTTAATGCTTGTAAGTGTGTGTAATTATGGGGTGGGGATAGGAGTTGATTAATAAATATTTTTTATTAAAGGAGTTGATTAATAAATATTTTTATTAAAGGAGTTGATTAATAAATATTTTTTTATTAAAGGAGTTGATTAATAAATATTTTTTATTAAAGGAGTTGATGAATAAATATTTTTTATTAAAGGAGTTGATTAATAAATATTTTTTTAAAGGAGTTGATTAATAAATATTTTTTTAAAGGAGTTGATTAATAAATATTTTTTTAAAGGAGTTAATTAATAAATATTTTTTATTAAAGGAGTTGATTAATAAATATTGTTTATTAAAGGAGTTGATTAATAAATATTGTTTATTAAAGGAGTTGATTAATAAATATTGTTTATTAAAGGAGTTGATTAATAAATATTTTTTATTAAAGGAGTTGATTAATAAATATTTTTTATTAAAGGAGTTGATTAATAAATATTTTTTATTAAAGGAGTTGATTAATAAATATTTTTTATTAAAGGAGTTGATTAATAAATATTTTTTATTAAAGGAGTTGATTAATAAATATTTTTTATTAAAGGAGTTGATTAATAAATATTTTTTATTAAAGGAGTTGATTAATAAATATTTTTTTATTAAAGGAGTTGATTAATAAATATTTTTTTATTAAAGGAGTTGATTAATAAATATTTTTTTTATTAAAGGAGTTGATTAATAAATATTTTTTTTATTAAAGGAGTTGATTAATAAATATTTTGCATATAAATATGCACTAAACGATGTGTTTATCCGCCTGGATCTGCAATCCGTCGCTAAAACGAGTTTTAGATTGTGGCGTTTGACGGGTTCCTGAAATAAACGATTCAATTGCTGCCCTCTGAGCCTCGTAAGCCCCCGTGCGACGTCTTCGGGGCGGCGTGCGCGTGGCGCGGAGCAGCGCAGCGCGTATCGACGGATGTGACACCGCGGCTAAAGATAGCCCCTCCGTTTCCAGGCAGCGCGTGGTTTGTTGATCGTGCGGCGCCGCGGCGGAGCCTGCCTGCGCTGATAGCCGCGCCTCCCGCGCGCAGTGGGCCCGCGCGCGCCGCCTCGCGAACGAATTAACAGGGTCCACCCGCAATGCCAACGTAAACATACGCATGGCGTTGACATGAAAGTTTGGACTACGTCCGTAAGTGGGCTCATTCACAATGCGTTCGCATTAGCATAACACGTGAGACGTTGAGTTAAAAGCTTGCAAGCTTCAAGATTCAGTGCTTATGCTTAAGGAAGACATAAGACATGAACCAATCACAGTACACAGTGAACTCAAAATCGAGAATAGAAATTGGAGCGAAGTCAATTGACGAACTAACGCCATATGGGCCATGAACACAACCGATACCTCGAAATCGATTCTCACATCCAAACAATAGTAAACTAGAATGTCGCACAGCCAATAGAAACTCTTACTTTGCTTACTTTTATTGTTAGACATTGTGAATACTTCAGTCTATCACTTATGTTAATATTTACGTGAATGCGTTATGCTTATGTTTACCTTTCCATTGTGAAAAGGCCTTAAGAAGGCCCACCCGCAATGCCAACGTAAACACACGCATGGCGTTAACATTAAAGTTAGGACTACGTCCGTAAGTGGGCTCATTGACAATGCGTTCGCATGAGCAAACTTTAAAGCTTTCGAGCTTCAAGCTTCTGTGCTTACATTTAAGTAAGATATAAGAAATGAACCAATCACAGAACGGTAACTCAAAATCGAGAATCGAAATAGGAGCGTAGTCGATAGATGAACTAACGCCATATGGACCATGGACACAGCCGATACTACGAAATCGATTTTTACATCTAACAATAGGAAACTAGAATGTCTTACAAACAATATAATCTCTTACTTTGCTTTCGTTTATGCTAGACATTGTAACGTACTTCAGTCTATCACTTATATTAATGTTTACGTCTATGCGTTATGCTTATGATTACGTTTGCATTGTAAATAGGCCTTAAGTCGTCCCACGCTGCAAACACGAATGGTAGTGAGAGAGTAGGTGAGGGCATGTTGGTTCCGCATGCGTCAAGTACTGAGGTCATTATTCCCCTAAGTGTCATCATCATCATCATCATCATCATCATCATCATCATCATCGACAGCAAGGATTAGACCTCTTGGTCTGTTCCGTCTCAGAATTGTTCATGCCATCTCTTCAAGGGACGTCCTACACTTCTTTTTCCTTTAGGTACATATTGAAGAATAGTTTTACTTATTCTATGTTCTGGCATTCTCAGGACATGACCTTGACCATGACCCGTAAGTGTACTGCTTGTTATATCCTGTGAGGTGCCCCTGTGCGTTACCTCTAGACCAGGGTTGTCCAACAGGCGACTTGCGGTGCTATTTAGTACGGCCCGAGAAAGGTTATTAGTCCAAACTAAAAGTTCCTTGCAACCATGTCGGGCGAGAACACTGTGCTCCTGCGCCTAGCGCGCATACTCTGCCGGGGTCAACGCCCCCTTTATGTAAAAATAAGTTGTTTAGATTTAAGGATTTTTTCTAATAAATTCAAAATTATCCTATTGTGTTTCTCTGCGTCATGCCTGTTGTCTCACATGGGGGGGGGGTTGAAATCCCCTCCCTCCTCCCGTTTCAGAACAGCCGGGAAACTACCGAGATCAAAAGTACGAGGAAGTCACGTGTGGATTGCCTTTAATAAATCATAATATAGGTGTTAGATGTGGCCCTTGACAAGTTGGACACCCTTGCTTTAGACCTGAGATCCGTCGACACCCCTCTCGTAGACTAGCAGGGTTTTTCCTCGTGATATCTCCACCAAAGCGGCGGTATCCTACCCGGAATAAGTTCCAAGTTTCCGACTATTTTTATGATGTGTTATGTTGGTTGGGTGCGTGCAAGAGTGTGTGTACGTGTACGGGGAAAGGATAAGGATGAGAAGGGGAGAGAATCGTTCAGTCTGTAGGCTGTTTGTTCGGATACTACACCAGCATTCACCTGTTATTAGTGGGGGCAGCAACGAAAAGTCGAACAGTCGAATTGAATTAATGCCTTATTTTACGAGGCGAGACTCAGGCCATGAGGCCTGCTCTTCCGTCTGACCACGTAAATTTCGTTACGCTCCTTTCACCAACTAGCAGAGAAAGAAGGTATTTCTTGGGCGAGAAACAGGCGATTTGAATTTAGCTCAGAGGCGTCATTTAGGCTCTAGGATCTTTTACATGCAAGTAAATCTACTAACATGGAACAGCCGGCTTTACTTCCCCTCCGAAGGAAGGCGTACGAAGGATTTTTTTCGCCCTTAAAAATCCACAGCTTGATCGGGTTTGAACCCGCCAACTTGGGTACACTAACAGTCCGGTACGCTAACCGTTACACCATCGCCGCCGCAACAGTTCAGCCCGCTGCTTGGGTTATCACCCAGGCTCGGAATTGAACTCGCTCCTGCCATGAGAGCTTGTTTGGAAAATCCGTCACCATCTGAACTCTTCCACAAGTCATGCCACAGTCAATGGTGCTGCAGAAATATTTTGAATTTATTTTAGTAATGAATAAGACCTCCTTGTCAATTGATCAATAGTATTGAAAATTACTTGTTATTGAACGTTTAAAAAATGTTTTGAATATATCCCGATTAAATCATTTGAGACTGCATGCGAGCACACATGCATGCGCGCGCGCGCGCGCGCACACACACACACACACACACACACACACACACACACACACACACACACACACACGTACACTGTGATTATGTCGAAAAAAAATGACTTGAAAAGTTAGATCAGATTCCAAAAGATTTGTGATGTGCTTCTGGATATTTGTCGTGAACAAAATCTCCCCTGAATGATCTCACCTGATCTCACCTGATCAGGTGAGATTTACTTCAAATGCAGCTCAAAATAAATCCTACTATAATGTGAAACTAGAAATCAAATGTAGTTCCTTTATTTAAATATTTCTTCAAATCATATGTGGATGAGAACATTTGTGTTAATTTAATGTTTTATAAGTTGAATAGAGGTTTAATTGCTTGCAAGAAACTCACTCTTATTGAATGGTTGAGCATCATAACTAACCATAGTTAAAGAGAATTTAAAAATATTTTACTCAACAAATCATTTACTTTTATTTTATTTTATTTTGAATGATTATGATCTCACCTGATGAGATCACCTGAACGAAGGCTAGAGAGAGTGAGATGATGTGTGAGAAGACAGCATCAAACTGAAGCACTCGTATTGCGTCCGGAAAGTGTGAAAGCGAGAGAAAGTACCTGTCGTTGCCTTTCCAGATTCCTTCCCATGATGCAGATGCATGTAAGCATCACAATGGGCATTTCTCTCTGTTTGCATGCGTTCTCTACCTATACTTCACGTTAGCGAATGATTCAGGAAGAGAAACTTATTTATCACCCTTACGGGACTTCAGGTCCTTAATTAATAAAATATTTTCTCCTGCATAATTCTCTGGAATCCGACGATACTACCATATTCTTGATGAGGCATTCAGTAATATTATATTTACCTCCAATCTTGTTTTCATTGTGTCGCTAAAATCCATTTTCTACTTCTTGACAAATCAGTCAAATTGCTCTGAATACATCGTAGCCTCTTTTCTTCAGCTTTTCTAGAATCTCTGAAATGAAGTAACGTGCCGTTTGCTTAATTCGTTTAAAGATTAAAACACTTGGAAATTACTCAGCTTAATAAACATGGAAGCAATGACCCATTACCCATTCTAATGGGAAAAGCGTTTTCGAATGAGAGCCACATCGTGAATCCAAAGGTCGTGAGGGCCCGACTGTAACCTTCCTGAAACAGACAGAACCAAACCAAACATTTCTTCTTTCGACAGTCCATGTTTTCGGTCGCAGTCAGAAGAGGTCATTCGGGTTCATTATGAATATGTTAGTTTACACACATGTAGTTAGTTTACTCACAACATGTAACGAGTTTGAACGAATTCGACACACCGGACAAAAAAATCCAACGTCAACCAACCGTTTTTTTTGTTGTTTTTTTTTGCCCAAATCGCCTGTACGTAGAGGCTGCTCAGGCCATTACCTGATGTCACTGCAGTGCGTCTGACCGGGAGGTTCTAGGTTCGAGTCCCGACGGTGGTAAGATCTTCGTCACTAGCTACATAGCTAGATCGTCTCCAGACGGTGTCTAGAGAAGAATTCCGGCGGCCGGCTGCTCCGATTGGTAGTTTTCCGTGGTTTCTTCGATTAATACCAGGCGAATGTCGGAGCAGCAGTGACATAACAGACAGCGCACGATCTTTCCTTCCTCTTCCTTGTCCTATTCTCACCCCTTACTTGCACACACACTCATATGCCCCACACTACATGTAGGGAGACCAGTCGGGAGCTTGGAGCTTGTCGCGGCCGGGCCGGTGCCACGCTGGTGGGGCAGGTAGGCGCCGAATCTCGCCAGCTAGGAGGGGACAGATAAATGCTACATCCCGCGGTGAAACACACACTACACTTACGGTATTAATTATCTGAGCTTCTTGGCGTGTCCATAATCATCAAACAATGAATAAACAAAACAAATCGGACGCATTGGACCAAAACGTTCGCCGTCAACCGACCGAAATTTCGGCCGAAATGGGCTCAATTGCGACCTCCGCGTAACTCAAAATTGAATTGAATTGAATTGGCCTTATTTTACGTGGCGAGACTCGAGCCATCAGGCCCGCTCTTCCGTCTAACCACGCAAATTTCGCTACGCTCCTTTCACCAACTAGCAGAGGAAGGAGGTATTTCTTGGGCGAGAAACAGTCGATTTTGAATTTAGCTCAGAGGCGTCATTTAGGCTTGAGGATCTTTTACATGCAAGTAAATCTACTGACATGGGACAGCCGGCTTTACTTCCCCTCCGAAGGAAGGCGTACGAAGGATTTTTTCGCCCTTAAAAATCCACGGCTTCGATCGGGTTTGAACCCGCAAACTTGGGTATGACAGCCCGGTACGCTAACCGTTACACCATCGCCGCCGCAAATTCTCCGCCGAGCGTTGGCCCGCGGGGCCTCCCCGCCCGCCCGCCCGCACTCGAATTCCGGGCGCCGCGCGCCGGCGAGGGCTGCTAATCGCCGCAATCACGTGCAGCGGGCGCGCTCCGCTCCACGCGCATCGCCCGCGGGGCGCGCGGCGCTCGCAGAGGACGGGGCGGAGCAGGGCGGAGAGAAGCGGACTGGAGTGGGGTGGAGGGGAGCGGGGCGGTGCGTGACGGAGCGGAGCGGGGCGGGGCGGGGCGAAGTGTGGCGGGGCGGGGCGAAGTGGGGCGAAGTGGGGCGAAGTGGGGCGAAGCAGGGCGAAGCAGGGCGAAGCAGGGCGAAGCAGGGCGGAGCGGGGCGAAGCAGGGCGGAGCGGGCCGGAGCGGGCGGGAGTGGAACAGTGTAGGGCGGAGCCGGGCGGAGCCGGGCGGGCGGGGACGAAAGCGTGGCGATGCGGTGCGGTGCGGTGCGGAGAGGGGCAGTGCGGGGCGGAGCGGGGCGGGGCGAAGATGCGCGGAGTGGAACGGGGCGGAGCGGGCCGGAGTGGAACAGTGTAGGGCGGAACCGCTCCGGCGGGGTGGAAAGCTTGGCGGTGCGGTGTGGAGAGGGGTGATGTGGGGCGGAGCGGGGCGGAGCGAAACGGAGCGGGACGGAGCGAAGCAGAGTGGGGTGGAGCAGAGCGGGGCGCAGTGAAGCGGAGCGGGGCGGGGCGGAACGGGGCGAAGTGGGGCGAAGCAGGGCGGAGCGGGCCACAGAGGGCCACAGCGGGCCAGACCGTGCCGGACCGTGTTAGAAAGGGCCGGAGCGGGCCGGAGCGGGCGGGAGTGGAACAGTGTAGGGCAGAGCCGGGCGGGCGGGGACGAAAGCGTGGCGATGCGGTGCGGTGCGGAGAAGGGCAATGCGGGGCAGGGCGGAGATGCGCGGAGTGGAACGGGGCGGAGCGGGCCGGAGTGGAACAGTGTAGGGTGGAACCGCTCCGGCAGGGTGGAAAGCTTGGCGGTGCGGTGTGGAGAGGGGTGATGTGGGGCGGAGCGGGGCGGAGCGGGGCGGAGCAGGACTGAGCGAAGCGGGCGGAGCGGGGCGGAGCGAAGCGGAGTGGGATGGAGCGGAGCGGGGCGGAGTGAAGCGTAGCGGGGCGGGCGGGGCGAAGCGGGCCGGAACGGGCCGGAGCGGGCCGGAGCGGGCCGGACCGGGGCGGACCGGGGCGGAGCAGGTGGGAGTGGAACAGGGTAGTTCGGAACCGCTCGGGCGGGGTGGAAAGCGGGGCGGGGCGGTGCGGAGAGGGATGCTGAGGGGCGGAGCGGAGCGGGGCGGGGAGGCGAGGCCTACCGGTCGGGCTTCCCCCACGCGTGATCTGCTGCGCTCCGCCCCGCCCCGCCCCCGCGTAGCGTGTCCGCGATCGATACCCGGCGCATGTGCGTGAGCGCCTCTCCACGCCCGTCCCTTCCTTCCTCCCCCTCATAACTCGGCGCTGCACCGCCCGGCACCGGCCCTACGCAGGGCACGGCAGTGGCTGCCTGGAAGGGGAGAGGCGGTGGGGACTTCCTGGGGCTGCAGTAATGCACAGCTCGATGCCCTCAGGGAAGAGTCTTGGGTTCGAACTCCAGGATTATCAAGGGGTGAATGGTTGCAAACATGACAACCTACGTGCTAAAAGCCCTATAGTTAGATATAAGAAATGAAAGGCTGCAAATATGTCGCAAAAATACCATGAAAGTAAAAAAAAAAAGTTTCGAGGATTATATTTACTATTGAACATTAACAACTAAAATATTTGTAAATCGGTTATTAAACTGTCGTTTTTTACGAAGACCAAAATCTTTGGGACCCATGACTGTAATTAATTTCTTTCCCAAAATGCACTCGCCAAATATTTATACCCTCATATATGATTTGCGTCAGTACTCCAAAATTTGGATATTATCCCTTGAGAATGACTACTTACGTGCACGTTTTGGAAAGGGGAGGGCTCACGGTAAAGCATTTTGATACCTCTTCTTGTTAAGAGTAGCTGTCGTTTTCCATCTTGTTCAAATTTCAAGTTCAAGATTCAATTTTCTCATGATTGCTTGGGAATGTAATTGGAATATTGGAAAAGTTTTTTCTTTTGCCCTCGAATATATCATATAACAAGCACAAAATAATATCAAATGCGTTTTGGCTTGTATACTAATATATTTTCATACACATGTTTTGTTTATTTTTGTACAATATAATATTCTTGACCTTACGCGGACTCCATGTCGAAAATCGAGCATCAACTAGATTAGGCTTACGTTCCATATTTAAGAAAAGCTTCTTGAACCACCCCAGACCCGAACTGGCAAAATGGTGGCGATCGAAGTGGAATTAAAGCTCATTACTCCATTCGAGCCAACACACTTCAATTCGATTCAGCGACAATTCCAACTAATGATCGTTGACCCGAACTAATCGGAGTTCATACTGTGCTATTTGGTACTCAGATTGCCATTACTATTGCGTTGGTCCAATTTTAGCTTATTAGATAGTGATGACCAATAATCTAGTTATGGAGATTGTGAATTAAAAATATTTTTTTATTCCACTTCCTTTTATTTCGGAGAAAAGGACCACCTAACAAACTGCAAATAATCTACAATTTATGTCAACTTTTCCAAGAGGACTATATAATATACTAAAATTAAGAAGAAAAATTATAAAATGTATTACATTTTTTTAAAAATAATAGGTTCTAATTAGATCTTATCCCGTTAAGTGCAGATCCATTCACATTTGATTATTTTGCAAGCGGGAAATTGTTACTAGAGCTAACTTTTTTCTTTCATATCTATCGGAACAGATAATAAATGTGTTCCAATCCCCACTTTATTTAATCGATATCACCACAATTACGAAGAAATATCCTCTAGACTAGACCGACACAAAAATCCCACAACCTCGTACGTAGCCACCCGGACAATCCCCGAAGCGAGGAAAACGGAAATTACGAGACATCCGTCCCGCAAGCTCATCTTCCTCTTGCAGTGCGTAGCCAGCCACGCCCGCTGCGAGCAATCGCCTGCCCCCTGGGTTAGGCATTGGGCGTTCGCTCTACAAAGGCCAGCGAGGAAACAGCCTTGGATCGCCGCGCGTAATAATTTTCCTCGGCGCGCGTTGGAGGCGAGTTGCGAGGCGAGTTGCGAGGCGAGTTGCGAGGCGAGTTGCGAGGCGAGTTGCGAGGCGAGTTGCGAGGCGAGTTGCGAGGCGAGTTGCGAGGCGAGTTGCGAGGCGAGTTGCGAGGCGAGTTGCGAGGCGAGTTGCGAGGCGAGTTGCGAGGCGAGTTGCGAGGCGAGTTGCGAGGCGAGTTGCGAGGCGAGTGGCGAGGCGAGTGGCGAGGCGAGTGGCGAGGCGAGTGGCGAGGCGAGTGGCGAGGCGAGTGGCGAGGCGCGAGACGACATTCCTCAGGAAGCCAGCCCCTCTTTCTGCGAGCGCCCGGCAACGAATAGCTTCCGGCCAGTGCAGCGCGTGGTGTCGGCGGGGCGCAGCGGGAGTCGGCTTGGCAGCGAGCGCTCGGCTCGTTGGTGTTTGGCAGCCGCACGCCCCGCCCCCGCTCCGCCCCCGCCTGCTGCTCGCTCCCCGCCGCGTTGGGAGGGCTGGGTCCGGAACGTAAACATGGGAGCCTGCGGGCGGCCGGCGACGTTGCCGTAGCCTTCGTCGGCGCTCTCGTCCCAAAGAACATTCAGGCGGATCCCGTATTCTATAGTCCGCATAACGTTTCTGTCTACTTGACTGAGAGGATCTGACTGAAAGAGGGGGTTTCGTTATCCAATCACAGGCTTCAATTTCTGATTATGTTACTGCATAGTTGCCGATAGGGTACAGTTGCCGATTAAGACGAAAATGAAATCTAACAGCGCGACGCAACTGAATATTGAATAGCGCCATTACTTTTTTGGTTATCCATTGTGTGAGCAGTTCTGTGACGTCCTCTCTGTTGTGAGTTATTGTGATTTGTTTCTTGTGCTGCTGCTGCTGCTGCTGTTGTGATCTGATTCGAGAATTACCTCACGACTACGTGTCTGTCTCCCGAGTAAGTAACAACATATCTTTTACCCCATCCTCAGCTGCCAAGTAGACAGAAATATTATTTAGACCATAGGATTTCGTATAATCCATATTCTCATATTCGTAAAGAGGCGGTTCTGTAAGTTTACGGTCAGACCAAGATAGGTCTCATCAATGGGAAAACCTTGTGAGCAGAAGATAGTCTTGTCTTTCATTGTTGTGATGCTCTAAGTTTGCAGCCGACAACTTCCTCAGTTTTGTGGAGAGCGATTCTTGAGTTTGATGATGTGCGTGAAATCTCATGGTGTTAAAGATTCTTCATGACAATGCATCTGTGCGTTCTGTCCAGATTGCAAAGAAAGATGTGTCCTCAAGGAATTGGACCATTCAGTTTGGACACCCAACCACTATAACCACTTATCAAATTTTAAGAAAGGCTTCGGAAAAGGAATTGTTCGGAGAAGTGTAAGGTGAAAGAAGCAATGCTTGACCATTTTACGAACAAAACTTCGTAATATTTTTTCAAAAGATAGAAATGTAAATAAACAGGAACGAAACGTGTGTTTGGGTAAAGGATAATTCAGTTTAAATTTACTTTTTTTTCTTTGTATCACAGATGGAAGTAAGCGAGGTCAGACACTTACGGAACAACCGATATATTTCGTAAATTCGTATTTCTTCATTCGTATTCTCTCACCTCACCCACTACACTATTTCCTTCTTACATCTGTCTCTCTCATTCATTCTCACACTTGTCTTTGACTCTCCCTCTGTACCGTCTCCTTCGTTCGCGCTCCTGTTTGCTGACTCAATCACTCACTCTTTACACCTGTTTCTTCCTACAGTAACATGAATTATTCCCTCCTCTCGTCCCCCGCAATGCGCTTATCAAGTTTCAAACGTGTGATGTATATATAATGATATCACCTCCCCGAAGACATTATTACATTTGCGTCCGCATTCTCCCACGTCTTTCATTTCTCGTCTGTTCTTTTCCTTATCCGCCTCTCCCTTCATCATTGAATTATTAATTACGACGCCCTTCCTTCCTTCCTCGTATCACAGTCGCCGTCCTCTTTAATGTCATAATTTAACTCGCGTTGCTCCATTCGTTATCTGCGCTCTCCCCTCTTCCGCCGGGCCTGCCCGCCCACGCCCGCTGTCGCTGCCGGCGGCGTCGCCCGCTGCCGCGCTGTTGTGCCTATGAATAATACGCAGCTGCTGCGGGGGCGGCGGCGGCAGGAGGGGGCGTGGCGTCGAGCCGGGGACGGACGGAGCGGCTCTGCGGTGCCCAGCTGCCTGCAACGGCGTTCTCAGCACCGCTCGCGCCGCCGTCGTCGCTGACGCTGCCACGGGGTTGGGGAAGGAGCGTAATAGAATGAGTGCGGGCCCGCCCCCCAAAACGTTTATCCGGGCCCCTGTAAAAAAGTGTTTAGCGAACACAAATTTAAAACTGTATTCTGCTAGCGGTGGCGCGTACGCCCTCCTCCGCTTCGCGTAGCGAGAGTTCTCCGCTGCTTGCCGCAGCAGCGCCCGCTCGCTGCACGTGGGAAGGTCTCCATTCAAACCCATACTCTGCTACGAGCCGCGGTGCTCGGAAGAGCACCGCCGTCGCGACGTGGGAAGGGGCCATTAGTACCTTAAGTAATGAAAATATCCCCTAAAAATAGCCCCCCCTCTTTTACTTGGGCCCACCCGCATTGCGAGTCTTGCAGGCCCGAACGTTGCGTCACTAGGCTCTGGCTCGTGCCTGCTATGGAGTAATATGTTGCCCAAAGCCCTGCCTTGCCTTGGGCTGAGAGAAACGATTTCTACTGTCAAGCACAAGGAGGAGGATTCCATCCAATATTGGGGATGGAGATTGCCACTGTGGTGGGGTTGGAGGCGTTATTGGGAAGGTCAAATCCAAGGCCTTCGTTCTACAGTGTAACACTTCACCAAGATCTCGGTATGAATTCGGCACCATTCGTAAGGTGCTTTGACTACACATCGATTTGCAGATGCTCAGAGGGGACATCGTTGTATAATTGCCTCATCCACGTTTTTTCCTTTGATGTAAATGATTAATGAGATTCTGGAGTGGTTGAAGAATTTTCATTTGATCGGGCATTACCATCCTTCAGCACTGGAATAATGTTTTCCCAAAGTGTTTTTTGTAGGTTCACTTAGTGACCACCTAAAGGGCCTTGAGAGATTTGTATCCAAGGAGAAATGAATGAGCAAACTACTCCTTCGCAATTCCTCCCTTTCACTCATCTTGTCCGATTTCCTCATCCCCGCGTTCTGTTGAGTTGACATCTATCTTTCGCGTCCTTTCTCTCGGTCGTGCGCGCGACCGCTTGCTTCCCCTCTCTCCGTCGGCCGCGAGGCCCCGCAACGGCGTCACGTGACCGGAAGCGAGGGCCCACGCGTGCCGGGCACACCCCGCAGGGGGGCGGCCGCGCCCCGGAGGAGCCGCTCTTCCGGTTGCCCCTCGTTCCGGGCTCTGTGGGACGGCGGCGATGTCGAAAACACTGCCACGGAGTTCGTATTTCAGATGATCTTAAGGGGAGGCGGAAGGGGCGTACCCTTTTTAATATTAAATTGGTTTCTTTAAAGGAACGTTTTCTCTAAAAGTACTGGAGCTCATAAGTTGAAACATGTCAGGAATATGGATTGGAGTTCAATACATTCACTGAATGCTTTTTTGTACGCCTGTCCAATAATTATTTAGTTTATAATTTTTTAACTTATATTTTTGACACATTTTCTTGTCATGTCTCTCTTAATATTTCCAAAACTTGTGTACATATTGTACTAAGAATGATTCAGAGCGAACAAAAGAACATCATTATTAGCTCTTAAAGTTTTTAGCTTTATATCTTTATTGGTTTGGGAGGAAATGTACGTTATATTTCCAAATATTGAACGGATGATGGCCTTGAAAGTTTCCTAATTACATTCCTGCTCTATATCGAGAACTGTCAGGATCATTTTCTTCATCCGTTGAAATCACGTAGATATGAATCAATGAAGCAGCTGTCAGGAGTTGCAAATGGATGAATATGAAGCAAGTAGCGGAAACGTCTTGGTAGGCATTCAATTCCAGCCTAAACGTTAGGTGAGGGTTGTATCTCAACCAGTATCCCCCGCGTTAGGTTTTGATGTTGCGTAACAATGATAAATTGGTATTGAGTCATTTTGCCCACAAGGTAGATTTTATCTTCAAAATATCACTGGAATTATGTGGATTTGCTAGCATATCGTAAATTCTATGACAATCATTGATAAATTTCTAGATTGAGAAAAATGTAAGTGGTTTCAATAATGCTAGCGAAAGTAAATAGTTTGTACCATAAACATTGTATTTAAATGGGGAATTATTGATAAACTATATTTACGTAACATTTTTACATATTATTTTCAAAAAAGTAATAGATTATTATATCTCTTTATTATAGACGTGAAATTCAAAATATTTTTAAAAATATTTAATAGTACTCCTGTTGTCTTGTAATTTAATTAATTTAATTCTAGTAATTGCAACTTAATAAAAAGTATTTTGAATTGGCTTCTACAACAAAGAGATATTATAATCCATAACATTTGACAGTCGGTCACAAATATAACATAAATAATCAAAATAAAGCCAGAAATTCCCTAGGCAGTTTGTAGAGATTTTCAACGACTTGCCTTGGGGCATTAAAACGAGGCCCTGAGGAAGGTCGCAAAATGGCGACCGAAACGTCGGCACCTTCGCCATGGACGCGGCGTCACCAGGACAGCCTAGTAAATGTTGCCTTGGGGCGTTTGAGTCCCCCAGTGCGAGCGCCAAAGAGTAAACTGGAGGCGCGCCGCGCCTCGGAGCATTCCGCGGGACTTGTTGTGTTCCGCCGCCTGCCGTCACGGGCGCGCGCCGCACCGCACCGCACCGGTGCCGCGGCCTTCGCCGCGGTCGCCAGACTTTCTTCGCTACGTAACACGCTCCGCGCCTCGGCGGAAAGCGCCTGCTGAGAAGTGGCGGGACGGGGGGGGGGGGGGGGCTCTCGGCTACTTGTTCTGTATGTAAAACGTCGTACACCGAAGGAAATTATCGGTGGGATCCCAAATTGTTTTCATGAATTTTTATCGGGGCTGGAGCAAATCCCAATTATTTTGGTTACGAATCCGGCTTCGAGAGACACTAGAATCTTTCAAACCCTTCACAAAGAATAATGATGATGATAAAATAATGGTAATAATAATGATAATAATGATAATAATAGTAATAATAATAGTAATAATAATAATAATAATAATAATAATAATAATAATAATAATAATAATAATAATAATAAATTTAGACTATGGAAGTAGGCCACGTACTACGACCGCAAAATTGGGCAGGAACTAATGTATTAGGAAAATTTTCCATTGCAACTAAGTCCTATATTAATTTTTTTAAGCAATAGTGTTTTCTTAAATTTCAGAAAGTTGTTTTAGTGACTGGATATGTCCAATCAAAATTCAGTGAAACTGTTTCGAGGATACGTCTTTTGATGACGCAGCATTATCTTTCCCTGTGAACTTTCCTGATTGATAAATTATTAAAAGTAAAATTAGTTTGTTATGAACGCGATCGTGAAATTTGAGCTCGGACAAAGGCAGCGTGTCTTTATGTGTGTAAGATTTTCATGGCGGGACACATTAGTAAGGCCTTTAGAGTGGAACGTTGCAAAAACCTGGCGAATGCAAGTCCGCCCCCCCCCCCTCCAGGCTTAGTTTTATTCCGCCAGTGTCTCGAGTGTGCCGTGCTTGTGAGTCTCCCTCTTCACCCAGACATATTAAATCAGGGCCCGACCCACATACGAATTTTGGGAGGGGAAATTGAAAAATGTTTCATGGAAGCTGTCATATGACAGATTTTGTAAAATGTCGGTTTTATTTGTTTTAATTATTATTCTAAAATATTTGTGCTTCAAAGTTTCGTGACAAGTTAAAATTAATAGATACCGAAACTTTTAGGGGGGATGTCTCTTATTCCCCTGCCCGTGAATCCGCGCCTGGTTAAATAAATGTTAGAAGGTCAATATTGGTATGTTATGAAGTTAACGTCTTACGAAGAAGAATTATTGTTGAAAACATTTCAGTTCAGGACATTAGGACAAATTAGCATTGTAAAATGTTCTACTTGCTCAGTATGTTATAATATTTTTGAGCGATGTGTACAAAACACCCCATCAATTAGGAAACGTCCTGAATACAAACGGAATAGAATAGATTTCGAGGAATTACAACACGAGCACCGATATTATTAACAAAATTATAACTTTGGGTTTTAAAGTTACGTAAATTTTTATTGCTTCTGGACGATCGTTGACCTTTTGATTGTCCCTCGAATAGTACGTTCGGAAAAGCCACGAGAAAATTAAAATGAGAGACTTTCTGCGACCCAAACCGCAGAAACGAGCGCCTGGAAATCGCCGCGAACGAGCGTTGGTATATCTCTTCATTAGCTCGGCGGGCTCGTACTAGCGCCTGCCATTAGGGGACGGCCGGCAGGTGTGCCACTCTCCCGCGGCCGCGCTGCGTGCCAGGCGTACCACTCCGCGCGCGCGCCCGTGTGCCCTGTGTGTGTGTGTGTGTGTGTGTGTGTATGTGTGTGTATGCGCGAGTGTGTGCGGGTAGCAGCGCGAGGCTGCCTGGGGGCTGCGTAATAATGGATGACATAGCTCTCGCGCGGTGCGCCGTGGCGGCGGAGTGCGCGGAGGTGGGAGGAGGGGGAGGGGCAAATCGAGGGGCGGGAGCAGGGAGGGAAGGTGCGTGCGTGCGTGCCCGTGCGGACGTGCGGTCGAAGCGGAAGCACTGGGGAGCACGGGGAGGGTGACCGAGAACGGCCCGAGTCCCTCGTTGCGGGCTCGCCGGGCTGAGGACATTCGTATTCCTACGCCGAGCAGATGCTTGGCGGTGTTTACTATGCAAGTACGTTTCCGCCGTATTCTGGGTGGGATTTTAAATCGTACGTTGTAACATCGTTTCAGCCAAAATAAAATTGACGCAGTATCCAGGTTTGAATGATTATAGAATAATATTAGATATCCGTAAGTAAATGAACCTCGTATTGAAAGCGCAGCAGTTGCTAGTGTGTAGAGCAATTAATATTCAAAGTAATTAAAATAACACACATTAATATCACTGCTAACTAAACATTGTGCACTCTGATATTCATTTTAAGCTCAACTTGCATTTTGTGTTTCCACTAAGCCGCAGTAATATTATATTTTTTCCTCTGAACAACTTTTAATCTACTTTTTCGTGCCTAATTTATCTTATTTACTAGGCTGTCCGGGTGACGCCGCGTCCATGGCGAAGGTGCCGACGTTTCGGTCGCCATTCTGCGACCTTCCTCAGGGCGTAATGCTCAGCGACGTTCCTCAGGGCTAATTTATCTTTGCATCATCATTTTATCTTTGTGATTATGGGGATGTTTCTTCTAAGAACAACATCGAAAACGTAAAAAACATTGAGCAAAAAACAAACATTGAGTTCAAAAATATCGGACCACAACAGGTGGCTCAGTGAATTAACTGATGTCACAGCTGTGCCTCTACCCGGGAGGGCCTAGGTTCGAGCAGATGTTAGCAGGATTTTCAACACAAGCTAGATAGGTAGGTCGAATTCAATCGCTGTCCGGAGAAAAATTCTAGCGGCCGGCTACTCCGTTCCGTAGTCTTCCGTAGTTTCTCCAATCAACACTTTGCGAATGGCCGAGTAGCATTCTCACCCCCCCCCTTACACACACTTGCACTTATACGCACTACCAGACATTGCAGGAGACCGGTTAAGAGTCTAGAGTTTGCCTCGGCTGGGGAGGTGCTGCGCAGGTGGGAGATATCTGGTTGGAGATACACTGCTAGCTGATGGTGAGGTCGGCGCAGTACCTCACCATCTACCAGGGGAAGTTCACCGCCCCCCCCCGAGAAGAAGGAACATGCACTACACTTACAGGAATAATGATCTTAGCCTTTGACATGTCCGGAATCACTTGTCAATCAATTAAAAAATCATCTACATCAATACATCGACGATTAAAACATCGATGTGTTTATAGAAACATGGATGTTTAGAAAAGGGAGCATGTGCACGCCGTAGCATCAACACTACCAATCTTCCGCGCATGCGCAGATGCACTAAAATGGTGCGAAACGTGAACTGCGCATGCGCAGACGATCGACAGTGCTTTCACGTTCGAGGTGGCACAAACTCCCTAAAACACCCAGCACCGACGTCGCCTGGCAAGTCGGCTGAGCCCGGTGCGGGCGCGCGCGCGCGTGACGATGTGCGGTCGCGCGGCGAAATTTGTATTGCGCATGCGCAAAAGATCGACAGTGCTTTGAGGTGGCACAAATGCCCTAAAACACCTACATCGGCCTCGCCTGGCAAGTCGGCGGTGGACGGTGCGGGCGGGCGCATGAGGTTGTGCGGTCACGCGGCCAAATTTGTACTGCGCATGCGCAGAAGATCGACAGTGCTCTCACGTTCGAGGTGGCACAAACTCCCTAAAACAGCAGCATCGACGTTGCCTCGCAAGTCGGCGGGAGACGGTGCGGGCAGGCGCATGAAGATGTGCAGTCGCGGGACGAAATTTGTATTGCGCATGCGCAGAAGATCGACAGTGCTTTGTTGTTTGAGTTGGCCAAACTCCATAAAACACCGGCACCGACGTCGCCTGGCAAGTCGGCGGGGGCCAGTGCGGGCGCGCGCGTGACGATGTGCGGTCGCGCGGCGAAATTTGTACTGCGCATGCGCAAAAGATCGACAGTGCTTTGAGGTGGCACAAACTCCCTAAAACACCCAGCACCGACGTCGCCTAGCAAGTCGCCGTGCGGATGTGCGGTGGCGCGGCGCGGCGCGGCGCGTCGGCCGGGGCCTTGGCGCGGTCGTTCGCACGCGAGGAGAACTTCCTCCGGCGGCCACGTAGCGCAGCGCAGCGCCGCGCCGCGCAGCCGGTGACGTCACGCTGCCGCAAATCGCCCTCTGTGCTCCGCCGCCTCTCAACGGCGCTCCTCATGCGCGCGTCCCACGTGCTGTGGCTGAGGTGGCGCGTGCCGCGGAGTTGCGAAGCTGATAGGTTGTTTTTGAGACACGTTGTATTTTGTGAAGTTGACTGCAAATACCAACTTAATCTAATCTGCCAATAATAATAATAATAATAATAATAATAATAATAATAATAATAATAATAATAATAATAATAAATATCGAAAAGAAGATTTTTTATATTCTTACATTTCCATCGCGCTCTCCGTATTGGGCATCCATACCGTAACAAGGATATCAGGACAGGCGTCAAGGCTATAACTCATTACAAGGATAACAGGATGAACGTAACGTATTTCTCATATCAGTTCAGCGGTATATCAACGGAGACAGCCAGAAAGGGAAGAAAAAAGTATCCAAATGCAGCCAGCGATCTGACGATTCTGAAATGAGATGGATTTGCAGTGATAATAAAACTCAACTTGGGCGTAACCCCTAATCAACTGCGAGTGTCCAATTTATCTGTCACTGGAACATTATGGTCCACCCAGCTCAAGTAAAATTTTCCGTGAACATTAAAAGTGTGTGGCCAGATAGAGAATAAAAATTATCAGAGATTTGGGAAGGAGTGAAGAGCTGACATCCTCTACCAGAGACGCGCATAACAAAAAGAAACACAACTTGAAATCATCTATCCAGAGCATCTTCTTACACACACAAATTCTAGGATTCTGCCATGTTCATCTATGTTCGATATGTTTCTCTGAACTGGCGCGAGAACATCTATTTGCGCTACTTATGTGTGAAAACTTAAAAAAAAAACTCTTTACCAAACTTACCCTGTAACGAAAAGTGAATGGGGATTACATAGAATGCAGGGGTTATGGAAAACTGACCC
>JAZDUA010001176.1:50000-57500 GCA_038098605.1 Gryllus longicercus | reverse complement strand
ATTTGTATTTTCTTTTAAGATTCGTTGCCATTACCAGCGATAGGATGTATCTCTCCGCCTTAGTACTCTTATTTAATTTCATATATTTTTATGGTTGTTATTGTTACATTGATGAGAATGGACAGAACTTCCGTCTGATTGTGTATCACTTCAATGTTATTTCTTTTTGTTCCAGGTCAGTATATCTAGCCGCCTACCGTGGTGCCCTATCGGCAGCGTATGTGAATTTATCAAACGTAAGTGTCTCAGATACTTAAAACGCATGAATAAGATGTTTTGAGTTCTTAAGGTTCACGTAATTTAATAAATTGCGCAGTTGTTATGTCATACTCTGTGTTGTGTAGCGAAGTTTAAATACAGAAGTCTGCGTTGAATAGGTCGTATGTTTCTTCTAACGCAGTTATGTAATAGTTCTTCCTTTCATGTCTTACTCCTCCCAAGACACGTGTTACTCATAGCTTTATACGCACAGTATGGTCCTGTAGCTTGATTAACCGCGCCCCTTATATCTGTTCGTCTTGGTGGGCATCCATCACCCTGGGGTGCCATCTTCTCGCGATAGGCGGACGAACGTTTATAGACTGTGTCCGACAGTCGCGTCGTTCAACTTGATGGAGTCCGCGTGGCGCCTCTGCCCTCTCCGCTTCCCTCTCCGCTATTTCGCATTCTCTCTACCCTCTCAGCCTCTTCCATCCTCCTCCGATATCCATTAACCCTACCCGATCCTTCGACCCCCATCCCATCTCATTCCGCTCTGTCATAACCCCTCTTTCCGCTCCGCTCTGTCCTGCCAAGTCACTCCGTTCCCTCTATGCCCTGATCCATCCCCACCCGCTTCATCTTGCACTTACGTTCCGCCTCGAACCGACCCGCTCCGATTCGCTCCGACCCGCTCCGTCCCGTTCCGACCCGCTCCAAGCCGCTCCGATCCGCCCGGCCCGGTCCAACCCGCTCCGACCCGCTCCGACCCGCTACGACCCGCTCCGACTCGCTCCGTCCCGTTCCGACCCGCTCCGATCCGCTCCGACCCGCTACGACCCTCTCCGTCCCGTTCCGATCCGTTCCGACCCGCTCGGACCCGCTACGACCCGCTACGACCTTCCCCGCTTCCTCCCATCTTGTTGCTTTACCCTTCTCTCCACTTATTCCTGTCCCGTTTCGTCTCGTCCCATTCCACAACGCTCCCCCCGCCTCCTCATCCTCCCCACCACTGCTTTGCTTCTACCCCTTTCCGCTCCCCTCGACCCGCGCCCCGTGTCGACCCTGCGCGTCCCCACCCCACGTGACGTCCTCCTTCGGTCTCCCCGCACGCACGCGTCCCCGCCTCCTTAACGAGCGAGAGGCGTCCGGAACATATCGCGGCGGGGGGCGTCCGGCGCTTATTCGGGGACTCCCCTCCGCGTCCCGATACGGCAACAGGCGATTCCGTTTAATCGCCGTCCCGTCCCGCCCCGTCCCGGCCCCCGTGCCCGGCCCCCGTCGCCCGCTGCGCCGTGCTAACGAACAGTCCTCGGAGACCTCTACACGCGGGGAAAACGGAGTGGGTAGGCGGCCGCCTAAGGCCGCTTCTTAGCCGGCGGAGGGCGGATGTCCCGAGTCCTTGGAGGAGACGCTCCACGCTCCACGCCCCCACGCTCCGCTGTGGAACTTTCAATTCTGAAGCTAAAGAGCCCCTCCCAAGACAAGGCTCTGATAAACAACAGACTGCCTTCTCCTGGGCAATGACGGATAGCTACAACTCGCAAGGGTTTGATTAAAAAATGTGCATGCATTTGGTCGCATTTCACAGCGCTCGATTTCCTGTCCTAATGTCGTTATATTGTAATAGATAGTAATCTCCCATCCGCGAATGTGACCTGTGAAAAAGTTTAGTTTTCCCTTTCGAGCTACGCTCCTGCCTGCAGCTTTTATGTGAACTGACACCCTCTTGAATATATTGTATGTGCTTTAGTGTGCTGGAGTGCAGCACCCAACCTCGTTGTAAGTGCATATTAGTATGTGTATGCCGATGTAACACGTGAGAAACTGGTGTTATAACCACATTATCACGTGCTGAAGGTCGTCCTCACTCAGTGGAACGAATTCTCGCTTACGCGAGCACAAAAACTCTCATAAGAACTGCATTAGTTAAAAACAATTAAGATTTTTTTTATACAAATTTATATATTTTTTACAAATATATTCTGGCAATTTTTAAGGCATAATTACGCTTCGTAGAAATAATTACTGTTGAAAAATGTTTCGTGTTCGTGTATTCTATCAGCAATAAAAAAATCATTCTTCGTTATCAATTTACATACATTCCACATTAGTCTCTCCAGTTTGTCACAACGTTGACAAACTGCAGTGATGACGGTCTCTTACGACATTCATGACGCAGGGAAGTAGGTTAGGAGTCGAACTGGCTTCCGCTGCACCCATACATCAAATCCATCACTGACGCGGCCGCAACGAGATCAAAATCGCTCGCGCTCGCCCTCCCGGATTAAAGGAGCGACCGACCGCCTCGTGTTTTTTTTTTGCCGTCCGCGTCCGGTTCATCGGGGCGGAAGGAACAGGGCGTTCTTGCTGCTTGGACACGCGCACGCCCGCGCGAGCGCGCGCGCACGGGACCGGAGGCGTGTCCACGGCCGCCGGACAAGTGCCGTCGCCATCTATCATCATTAATTATTCAGCGATTACGCCGCGCGGGGAGTTGTCGCCCGGCACCCGGCGGCGGCGGAGGCGGAGGCGGAGGCGACATGGGAGGCGGAAGCACGGGCGTGCAGTTGGGAGACGAGGGGGACCTGAGGAGGAAGAGCTTGGGTTTCCGCGATTTGTTAGAGCGACGATCGAAAGAGAGGGCGACGGTACGCCAATTACGTAACCATATCCCCTCCTGGATGGTGGCGATAATTAGAGGGAAAGTCGGGTTTGGAGTAGACGAAGCTGGATAGTTATCAAGAAGATGTATTTTCGGAGGAGGAGTAATGATGGCGCGTGTGAGGGGAGGTAGGTTGTTTGTTGAGACAGTTGGGTGTGGCAGAAATGGTGATACGGAGTAATATAACTATCTTTAATGACACGTAATTCAGGTTTTTCATCCTAGGCTGTGCACAATTTGAATCTAAATAGTCCTGACTTCTAGTGAATTACTACAATAGAGTATAATGAAGAATGTTTATTATTTCTGTATTGATAAAAATATTTGTTCACAACAAATACATTCCTCTGTTGCCTGCAGACAGTTGGTGAAATGTTCCCAAATATGTATTACGTTTGCTATAACAACGCGGACGCTTATTACATGCCTACACATCCAATTCATTTATACTCCAATATAAATTGAGTGTCCTTCGACGGTCACAAGCTGAAAAAGAGGGGGGGGGGACTGTCATTCAATCGGAATCTTTGTTATGACTTGGAATCACTGCATGAATTTTTTGGTGTTGAAACTCCGAATTAGATGACAGTGTCACCTTCTCCTAAAAGCTTGTGGCCTTGAAGTGACGCGATATTTGATTCGAGGTATAATCAGGCATCACTCTAATCTAATATTTCCCTTCTTTTTCATGAAAAAAAATTCATTCCAACTTTGCTAACATTTTTCGAGTTACAAAAACATTTTCGTCAGTGCAACGGTACACCCATAGGGCCCCATTCAAAGTTAATTGTACCATCGCTCTACTCACCTGCTTGAAGCCTTACCCACCTGCAGTCTTATCCGTTCTCGGGGGGGGGGGGGGTCATTGCCGCCTCGTTGCGTCGGCTGATGAATGGCACCGTGTCTCCGGCGGCTTGTGACGTCATTCCGCCGCCGCCGGCTTTCGGGGACTTTGCATTTCGGCCGCGAGGATGCGTGACGGGCGCGCGGAGAAACTGCAACGACTGTGACAATGAGGCTTCGAAAAGACATCGTTGTGGAGTTGCTTGAATACGAAGAGGAAGGAAAAAAACATTGAAAGTTCGAGTAACGCCATTGAATAAAGCGGAAATCGTTCAAAAATAGCCTTAAAATCGTTCAAATGAACGGGAATATACCTGAAAGAAACGAGAAAAACGTGTGGATATTGGAAGTCCTCGCATCTCCAAAAAACAAAAAGGGAATAAAACTGTTACTTATAGCATTGCAGCAAATTTATCTCTTGACAATACAACTATATTTGTGCTCGCAAATGGTTCGCGGATCCTTTTGTCGTTCCGCGAAATCCGTATGTCTACGTGCGCTACTGGAATTCGTCAGCCTTTTTTTTTTTTTAACTTTCTCTATAATTTCAGCAGTAACCTTTTCGAGTATCTTCCTGGAGTCTCTTGTGATCAACTGATAGTTAGCAGTAAATGCAATGCTTTCTCGCCAGACTGGGCGATTTCTACTTGCTATTGCAGCGGGCACCTGGTGTATTGCCGGTGCTGACGATAGCATAAAGCATGACGGTTCGATTCGCTCGCATTTTCCTTTTCACTTTCTGAGCACTTCTGTGTAATTTCCTTTCCCCTTTCTCCAAGCATGACAGGGCAAGTGTCTCCCACAGACGCGGCTCATGAGTTGATAGATTTATATGTTTATTCACTTTTTTTTATGATGAGAACTACTGACTGTATTGACGCCTTTCCACTTCGTTTTCTGATTTATGCCAATTTTCCTCATCCACCAGCCTTCCGGTTACGAGACGTTTTGATCGGTATGGAATTAAAGGTCATTTCTATCGAAGCATAAACTCGTCAAATGAAATATCGGCCGATCACGCCACTGAACTGTAAAAGGCGAAATGCGATTGGTTCAAATTCAAATCCAGCCAGCTAGTGACATCAGAGGACGCTTATAGAACGGCGTTGGATTAAATCCGAATTCGGAGCAGTCTGGAACAAATAATTCAATGAATGATTCAATAGATTGGATCCCCCTCGCGCACGATCCAAAAGTGACATGTGAACGTCAGGCTGGCTCAGCGAAAGCAACTTTGAAGGGGTTGCACAGATGCTGCATCCGACTTTCGTTTAGAGTTGATTTGTACTAAATTTTTAATTTTTTCTGTGTTGGTTGCGAAGCATTGATGTTTAGGCAAAATACATAATGAAAAATACAAATACATGCCAATATATTAAGCAAAACGCAAGAAATTAACATCACGTATTATTTTATCTCCTCCTGCTCGCAAATACGCAGTTTAGTAAGTGATGATGGGAATCATGAAATTGGAATAAAACAACTGATCAACTGAGGTGCGTTTTTTATTTTTTAAACATAGCTTTGAAATGAAAATATTGAAATTTTTTTACGATGGTCACAGTCATAACCTTTCTATTTATGATTTTGATGCATTGCTCTTAGGAGTTCATAAATGTTGAGAGTCATTAAAAATATGTTTGTGTAATTCTTCTCTAAACCTCGAATCGCTCTATGCGTTTGAAAGGCTAGTTACGTGACAATTTCTTTGTCATGCAGTATAAAGAAATACGCCTATTCTTTAATTCTATGAATTCTGTCACTTCAGTAATTCATATTAAAATTGAGAGGAATTAGGTTAGTGCTTTACCGGAGCTTACCCCAAATAGAATAATAATTCTGCAATTTTTTCTTACTTCAAATTATTACTCTCTTTCCTGTGCAACGTCTTAATTAATTTCCATTTCCTAAATCTCAAGGAAACGTGCTCACGTGTGGGCGTGTGTGTTTCTGTGAGCACGAGAGACAGATGAAAAGAGGACTGAATTAATCTGCTGCATGGGTTTTCTCTGACGTTATTTATACGCGGGCGGGCGTGTGGGTGTTTCTCTAAACAAACTCTGTTAACAATTCGGCGCCGGTCGCATTTTTCTCGATGTCCCGAGACAAAAGCCGGCGCCGGGCTCCCACGGCCTCCGTGCCTGCCGTCCTTTGTGCTCCCCTGGCGCAGGGGGCCGTGGCCGGGGGAGGGGAGGGGAGGGGTGGGGGGAGGGGAGGGGCGCGGCGGGAGACGTGACGCCGCGGAATGCCCGCAGCTTCATCATCCCTCCTGTGGGGCCCCGCGATTGCGGCCCGGCCGGGGTGGGGCGGGGCGGGGCGGGGCGGGGCGGGGCGGGGCGGGGCGGGGCGGGGCGGGGCGGGGCGGGGCGGGGCGGGGCGGGGAAGGGGGCGCGCCTAACAAAGGACGAACGGAGAAGACGGCGCTTTATTAACGCAGTTAACCGCTTGTCCGTTCCGAAGAGCCGGATTAAATGCTATCCGGGAAATCTAATTTTTGATAATGTGCTTCTGATACTCGTTAGAGTTTCCCGGTTGTTTCCTTTGTTGACGCGAGTTGAAATCAGAAGATATACGAAAAATTGGAAGGAAAAAATACCAAGTTTTTTTTTTATTCTTAATTTGTCAAAGTCGCCTTCCGTTCTTTGTCAACCAGACCTTTTACGTAGGCAAGGTTTTTCTTATAGATATTTTTTCCTAAAAGTAATTTCAATATTTTTTATATTACTATCTAGCAATCATATTAGATCTTCATATATAATAATGCGACAGAATTCGGTTACAAATTAAGTTTCATGTTTTCATTAATCTAATAACGAAGAAATTGAATTGCTCTGTTACCTCCGTTATTTAAAACATTAATAAAACTCATAACTTGGATAAAAAATTAGTTTCGATTCGCAAAATGGAAAAAAAAAATTAATGAATGTTTGGAGTACATTGCTTCTCAATCAAATGACACACCATGAAGCACCAATTTCCCAACATGCCACGAACAGAGTAGTTGACGGTACCATCCGGAAGTAATTCAATCGCAGGTGCAGTGACATGAAGATTTCATGTACTATGTGTTAAAAGGTGGAAGTTGAATTGCTACACGCTTATAACCTTCTGAAACCTGCGAACGCTTCTCGGCGTCAGTGTCCCAGCCATTTACAGAACTCGCTTAATATGGGGATTACCATCTCGCGTTCAAGGATGAGTGCTTGTCTGCTTTGGCGAGCGAGAGGTTCGACGCTGCTACTTCCTTGTCGAGCGAGGTTTACGTTCTCCAACACGTCCTCTAGTGAGCGCTACGTTACTCAGCTGCGATCGCGCACGCGTTACATACGTCCAACCAGCGACGAGGTTCATTTACTATAACTTACCATTAATTGGCGTGATTGCAGATATTTTGGAATTTTATGTCTGTTAGTTGCTCATTACTTGAAACGCCGTAGTGTCAGGTTCCAGATAAATACTTAGGTGCTCACTACGAATGTGTATTTGACTTCGACCTAGAGTTATGTAAGTGAGGGCCTTACTAAAAGTCATGCCAATTTGAAGATAATTTACATCTTTGCGATTCGTGCCAGTGAGTAACTTCAGTATGCTTCTTCTTGAAAGTGCGTGTAAAGCGTGCGCTCACCAAGTTGTTTTTATAGTGTTTTAGTTTTCCTGTTACGTTGTAGTGTTCACGGCTAGATCTTTCTCGACTCATATCGCATCTGAATTATTTCTCCGCTACCAGACAGCGTCAGATACAAAAGCTGCCCTCCCACATGAACAACTGAGATAACTAGTGAAACAATCGAGAA
>JAZDUA010001176.1:0-45000 GCA_038098605.1 Gryllus longicercus | reverse complement strand
TGGGCATTCTCCTTGTTAGTGTATTGTGAATAATTTATGCCTAGAGGTGGGAGTGTTCCTCCCCCCTTGGATGGGGAAATTTGGAGCCGACCTTCACGTCGCCGTTTGCGAGAGTTTTCCCGTACAGGTTTTTGTCCCTACGGGGCAACGTTCCAGCCGAGACAAGCTCTTAAACTCCCGATTGGTCTTCTAAGAGTTCTTTATCTTAGTAAAAAAAGTCATGCGTATAAGTTGTGTAATGGAATAGTATTGATCATATATTCATAGCCGTCAGTGAAACAACATGAAATTGATTGTAATAAAAATGAATTTATTCTAGGCAGGTGTCACCTGTATTGTGCTATTGGAAAGAAGTTACTTTAAATCGATTAAATAAATATGTCCCGCTTGGACATTTTGCAGTATCTAGATCTAACAATCGTGATACTAAATTATTCTAAAATCCACAATTTTGAGGAGCTAATAGATAACGGTTGTTAACGGATGTCAATTACTAACTGATCATGATCTTAGGATTTTAGAATAATTCAGTATCAAGACTATACTTAGAAGTTGTGGAGATCATCGTAATTGAAACTATTATCACACATCAGTGTGTGAAACCAAATGCGCGTATTTGCGCCTTTCTGCACACTGTGCAGTAGAAATGCGATATTGATGACGATGGTTACAAAAATCGATGTTTTTTATTCAAGCATCCGCGGATTTTACATCGATTTTTTGAAGTCGATGTGTTTTCAACATCGATGTTATACGTTCGTTGTTTTTACGTGGTCGATATTTTTTAAAAGAAAAAGCTCCAACGCAACAAAATTCTATAATAATTTCCAGATATCCATAAATTGAATATTCTTCAGACCAAAGTTAGGAAGGGTGAAAAATAAATATAAGAAATTTTGACTTTGTTTTGCCTGTTCTGCTTCTATTAAAAATTACTAAGCATGATAAATATTTAATAATAGAATATAATAATTATAAATGTATAATATATTAATTTGTATTTAATAAATTTAAATAATCAAATAATTACAATAGAATTAATAAACCATTTTCAAATTGAATCCCTCTCACGTGAACTTTAGTGGTCGCTAATCCAGCTTTAGGAACATCGTTCTGTAAGGACATTGATGGTTTGGGGTCGATGTTTTGGTGGCGATGTCGCATCCGTGCTGTGCGAGGGTGCGCTGCGCGAGCGGTAATGGAGCGGGCGCCCCGTCCAGGGCGACACGGGCGGAACGAGCGTCTTTAGTCCCCGGGAGTGCCGTTTGCATTGCGGGGCAGGCCGCTGTCAAGTAGCTGGCATTCCCGCCCGCCCGCTCGTCTCGCCCCGCGCGTCCATCCGCCCGTCCGTCCGCCCGTCCGCCCGTCCGCCCGTCCGCCCGTCCGCCCGTCCATCCGTCCATCCGTCCCTCCGTCCGTCCCTCCGCCCCTCCGCCCGCCCGCCCGCCCGCCCGCCCGCCCGCCCGCCCGCCCCGCCCCGCCCCGCCCGCCCCCTCCCGCCCCTCCCGCCCCGCCCGCCCCGTCCGCCCCGCCCGCCCCGCCCGCCCCGCCCGCCCCGCCCGCCTACCTACACACCCACCCACCCACCCACCCACCCACCCACCCGCTCGCCCGTCCGTCCGCCCGTCCGCCCGTCCGCCCGTCCTCCCGTACGCCCGCTCGCCCGCCCGCCCGCCTGCCCGCCCAACTGCCCGCCCGCCCGCCCAAGTGCCCGCCCGCCCGCCCGCCCAAGTGCCCGCCCGCCCGCCCGCCCGCCCAACTGCCCGCCCGCCCGCCCGCCCGCCCGCCCGCCCAACTGCCCGCCCGCCCGCCCGCCCAACTGCCCGCCCGCCCAACTGCCCGCCCGCCCGCCCGCCCAACTGCCCGCCCGCCCGCCCGCCCACCTGCCCGCCCGCCGGAGAAAGGGGTGGTTGCGGGAGCCTCAATGTCACCGGCCCGCCCACGCGCTGTCCCTGCGCTGCCCCACGGCTGAAGACGTCTCGGCGGCGTGTCCAGGTGCCCGCGCCTCTGTGGCTTTCCCCACTGCGGCCGCCTCCGCCTTGGAGTCCCTCGAGTGCTTTGTCATGTGCGAGTGCGCACGTGGTGGGACTTGTTCAGTGGGAGCGTCTGCTCTGTGGAGTACTGGAAGCCTGTTGACCGTAGTACTGTATCTTGGCACAATGGATGTGAGCATGACGGTATTCTCAGATGACCGATGCATGGTGGACTGTACTCCGGAAGCAGGTACGATAGATAATGATGCGGGAGGATGGCTATGTAGGTATGCACAGTGTGCAATTGTTCTAGCGCTTTTCAAATATTTAACCATATGTTTATTAAGAAGCGTCGATCCGGATAGCCGAGATTGGAAAGGCACTAGTGCCGCGGCGATCTCGAATCGAAGGATTGCGGGTTCGATTCTCGCCTCTCGCATGGATGTAATTGTGATTGTCCTTTCATCCTTCATCATCATCCTATCACTTCATAAAAAAAAGATTAATAATTTCCTGCGCGAGCAGGAGGCCTTAGCCCTTCATGGGATGTGCAGTTGGCTATTAATAATAATAATAATAATAATAATAATAATAATAATAATAATAATAATAATAATAATAATAATAATAATAATAATAATAATAATAATAAATATTAGAAAACAAAGATTATGACTCTGCTAACCTACATTTGTTTTTACATTTATCTTCTAGTGAAAATATTTATCTCGGTGTAGGGAACTGTTTGTTATTTTATCTACTTGTTTCCGTACGTATTTTAATTACATCACCGAACCTTTGAATCTGTCTGTAAATGGAACAACCTACCTTCGCATTTGAATGTTCGCCTTCAAAACGCTAAGCCCCATTATTTCAAATTACTAAACTTTTTCATTAAACATTTCTTCTTCTTCTTTTATTTTTTTAATATCAGCCGCGCGAAACAAGCAACGCGCGAAGCAGGTATTTGGCAATGCCACTGAAACAGTTGGCTGCTTTTCCCATCGAGCTTAAACTTTTCCGCCCCGCGTCTCTCCCCGGAGCACAATGGCTATTGTAGGGGCGTAATCTGCAGGTGTGGCGGATCTGGGAGTAGCCTTTTCTGCCCCGCTACTCGTCACTCGGCTTCGTCGCGTCGCACTCGTCCTCCCGCGCCGTCAACGTCGAGCTTCCCCGTCGGACGGGAGGGGGGGGCAAGGGGGAGGGGGGTGGGCGACAAATCCCAGAGGCGGCGACGGTGAAGTCCGGGCCGGATCGGCGGTGAATGCGGGATGGCTGGCGACGGTGGAGGTGCTTCGCGTGAACGAGTGCGCGGGTTTTGCGTTTGCGAGATGGAGGGGTGGGAGGGCGCCGGGGATGTAATTCGCGGCGCGGGTGGGGGGTGGGATTTGGGAAGGCGGTGCGAGGTCACCACGGACGGCGGAGGTAGGACGTAATAGAACGGTCGGGTGAGATGCAGATCTAGATGACGGCGGTTAACGTTGGCTGCCGCGCGATTGCGTCTGAAAGTCTTGGCTGTTTGCCGGTAATGAAATTGATCCATCATCCAAAGTTTTGACGGTTTTAGTACGGACAAGCGCTTTGGAATAGAGTTCAAACCTGGAAAAACGTTTGACTGCAACAAAATTATTTCAACATTGATATAAAACTCCACTCTCGTAAATGATGCTTTAAGTCGCCGATGTGATCAGTTGGTAAACTCGGTGAATGGTATCGAAATTGCTCGAAAAGAGGATGTCGATAATATATTTTTTTCAGTTTTCGTAATTGCTTCCTCTCCAACTTAAGTTCTTTTATCGAGAAATAAATGCAACATACGGATTTGACTTACATAATGTGTTATTCATCGTGTTTTGTTTTCTTTCGCTCCTATACTCTTCAATCCAGCGAGCAATGTGTTATATCTTTTTTAAAGTATGCCTGTTAACTTAGTGTATTCATTCCCATATTGTGAAGTATTTTTCGTGCTATCGCATACAACGATTAGCTGGCATTTGCGTTCAACTAACCTTCACCGCGACAAAGGCCCGTTTCATAACCAGTTCATACGCTATTCCCGCTGTGTGCATGATGGACGTTTCCCGGAAGTGTCTGCGATCGCAGGATCGCCACTGGCGGCGGTGTCGCGTCCATGGCCGGATTTACCTACACGCAAATCAAGAGGGGCTACGCGCTTCGGAAAAATATGCTTAACAAATTTTGTAATATGGAATGTATTAATGTAAAATATATATATATATATATATATATATAATATATATATATATATATATATATATATATATATGTTTGTATTTAAACATTGTTACTTTTCATTTGTATTTGTACAGAAAATACTTGTATTAAGATAAGTTTTTTTAAATTTTGTGGTTGGGGGATTACTTAAATCAGGCCCTGGTTGTGCCCGTTAGGAATGCAACATCGATGTCCATGTCTTCAAAACATCGATATTTTTATAAAATCGTCGATGTATTTAACATCGATTTTTATAGGCCGATGTTTCTAACTTCAATTATTTTTGTTCGATGTTTTTACGGGGTCGATAATTTGTAATTAAAAAAAGTTCATCACCAAAAAATTTTATAACAATTTTAAGATATCCAAAAATTGTCCGTCTGACCTCGCCCATTTCGCTACACTCCTCTGACCATCTAGCGGAGAATGAAGGGTATTACTCGGGCGACGAAATAGGCGATTTTGAAGGAGGAGAGGCTCCTGAGAGGCTCCTTTTAGGCTTGAGAATTTTTGACATGCAGTAAATCTACAACATGGGACAGCCAGCTTTACTTCGAAGAAAGGCGTACGAAATATTTTTCTTTCACCCTTAAAACGGCATCGGTCGGGTTTGAACACGCAAACTTGGGTACAACTCTCTGATACGCTAACCGTTGTGCCACCTAACACGCAAAGCCACGAGTTGGCAGCGTCAGCGGTGACGCCGCGTGTGTGGCGGCACGGGGGCGGGGGCGAGGGCGAGGGCGTGGGCGTCCCGACTGCGGCCTTTCCCAGCCTCTCGGTCCGCCGGGCGGCTTAGTGTGAGCTCTCGTCCATCTCTCTCCGACGCGCCCTGCCCGCCCCGTGTCCCGTCTCCTGACACCCCCCCCCCCACCCTCGTGGTCTCTCACCCGTAAAAGCTTCCCTCGGACACTCGCACGCTTCCCAATTAGGATAATAGGAAACCTAATGCCGTTTAATCCATTTATGGCGCGTGTGCGCGGCGGTCGACAGTTCGCCGCCCGCCCCGCCGAGCCAAGTCTTCCGTACCGCCCGCTCAGCAGCCTCAAAAAGCGCGCTGGAGGGCGAAACGCCTTTTTTGAGGATCTTGTCCGCAGGCCTTTTGTGCAAGCAAACGGCGACGGGATCGGCCCAGGTGCGATCAGTTTTTATGCTGAAATGGGTTGTAAAGGGCCAGAGAGCAAATCTTCAAGCGAAAGTTTTAAAAAAAAAATCATTTAAAAATTAAAAATAAATGTACATTTTAGAATTGAGCAAAAAGAGACATTAGGTTGAAATAGTTTGTTACTTTATAGGGAAATATTTTATCTTTATTTGGAAATATTTATAATGATTGGAGTAGAAAGCGTTTTTCCCATTTGCTGTATTTGTTGTATTTTACGTATTATGATCTAATCATTACGTGCTAATATATGGACTTAGGTTACTAAAATTAGGTTGCTCGTAATCAAGTTGAACAAGATTTTCGCCGCTGCTTGTGTAATAAAGAAGGATGTTCATCGATACGCCTCAGCTACCCATTTTCGAGAGTGTTCCTGGTACGTGTAGGGAATATAGCAATGACTCAGACGCTAGGGTTGCCGCTTACCTACGGACACCTGGTACTGGAAAGCTCTGCTGAAGGGCCCGACGAAAATCTCATAGGGGAAAAGTTCCTCATACTTTGTTCTTCTGAAGCCTTAGAGACTTTCGTTGTGGTTGTTTTTGTGTGTGTGTGTGTGTGTGTGTGTGTGTGTGTGTGTGTGTGTATGCGCGTGCGCAAAATCTTTAGTCAGAACGGCTGATTCGCACTTGAGACCTGATCGGAGACGAGAATCAACGCACCAAATCCTACAGATTTCGAGAATTAGCCAATTTTCTTCCGCGGGCACGCATTTTTTTCTTTCCCTCTCTCTTCTGCACCTTTTGTGATGTCTCGGCAGCAAAAAACCTCAAATCGAGTTACGCGACTGTTTTGCCCGTTGTGCGTTCATGACGCGGTTGCTCCGGGAATATTCCGTTTAACTCAATTACGCGGACGCCTGTGTGTAGCTTAAAGCTCGCCCGTGCGCCTTTTTCACGCCGCCGGCAAATCCCGCCGTTTCCCCCTGTCTCCCCCCCCCCCTCTCGACCGTCACCCGCCTCCGGGATACGCTCTCCCCGAGCGCCACCCGTGCGTGCGTGTGCCAAATAGTTTTACTGATTGCAGGCACGTATTTTAGCGCTCTAATATGTGAAGCCGTAATTGCATCAGCGCGTAATTACATTTTACCACGTTTCATCCCATTTTGTTCGTTTTCCTCGCCCGTCGATCGCGCCTCGGGCTGCGAAGTTTCCAGACGCGCGCGGCAGGCCTTGGGGCTGCGCTCCCTGTCTTTTCGTAACTGAGTGTTGGTGCTCCATACGGGAATTCCGTGCCTAGCGGCTGCGTTACGACACCAGGAGCGTAGTCTGTCTCCCCACTGTCCGATTTTGATTTTACTGTTGCTCGTGTGCCGTAAATGTAATTACAATATCCGCATTCATCACAAAGAAATTATTTTGCGTAGAAAATTAATTAATCGTATATCCGATGTTAAATTTTACCTTCAAAAACAGACAAATCTGTTTACAAAGCTGTTTCACAGCAGTATAAGTTTTAATGTATACACGTATTTATATTTACTATCTCAAATGCCAATATGTGAATCGGCTTGTACTTTGATTACTCATTTTTATCCGATTAGTGGAGATCTAGTTAAATGAGTTTTCACCATTTAATATCGGGATATGAGTAATAGTATGATGTTTATATTCGACGCATATTGCCTATCTATCTTTAATAGGATAGTACCTTTGATGTTTATATTGATGGACTGACCTGCAAGTACCGACAAATTAATTATAGCGTCATATTACTCATTTACTATTATGAAGTTTGAACTCCATCACAAGTGATAAAAAGCTGCTGTGAGCGGAAAGAGACACAAAGAACCGTGAGAGTGTATCGATTATCTATGAACCTAAAAAAACAGGACGTGAAGCGACTACATTTTTTAACAATAATCCGCACAAAGGGCGATAAACTGGCCTGTTGCAGGAGACACCGTGTAATTATGGAGCGGTGGCGCGTTCGCGAGCGCCGCAATCCATCTTCCTCGCGTTCGACAGCGCGTGCACCCAGCCTCCCGCCCCGCACCGCCCCGCCTCGCTTCTCCCCGATCCACCACGCTCCGCCCCGCCCCACCCCGCTCCGTCATGCAGGCCCCGCCGCTCCACCCCGCCCCGCTCCGCCTCACCCCCCACTCCGTCCCGCTCCGCCATGCCCCGCTCCGCCCCGCCATGCTCCGCCCCGCTCCTCCCCGCCACTTCTCGACCCGGCCCGCCACGCCCCACTTCTCCCCGTCCCGTCACGCCACGCACCGTCCCGCTCCACTCCACTCCGTTCCGCCCCGCCCCGCTCCTCCCCGCCCCTTCGCAGCCCGCTCCGCTCCGCCCCTCTCCACCCCACTCCGTTTCTCCCAACCCTACCCCGTCCCGCACCACCCCGCTCCGTTCCTCCCCTCCCTTTCCCAGCCCTCCACGCTCTGCTCCGCTCCGCCCCGCTCCTCCCTGCTCCTCCCTGCTCCTCCCCGCCCCTTCCCGGCGCACCACACTCCGCCCGCTCCATTCCGTTTCGCCCGGTCCCGCACCACCCTGTCCCACACCACCCCACTCCCTTCCCCGCCCTTTCCCGGCCCTCCACGCTCTACCCGCTCCACCCTGCCCCGCTCCACCCCGCTCTGTTTCGCCCCGCTCCTCCCCGCACTGCTCCACCCCGCTCCGCCCCGCCCCTTTGCCGCTCCTCCGCGCTCCTTTCCCCCTTTTTCCCGCTCCTCCCCGCCCCTTCCCGGCCCTCCACGCTCTACCCGCTCCACCCCGCTGTTTCGCCCCGCTCCTCCCCGCACTGCTCCACCCCGCGCCGCCCCGCCCCTTTGCCGCTCCTCCGCGCTCCTTTCCCCCTCTTTCCCGCTCCTCCCCGCCCCTCCCCGCCCCTCCAGGCCCCTTCCCGGCCCCTTCCCGGCCCGCCCCGCTCCGTTTCGCCCCGCCCCGCCCCGCGCGCGCCAGCCCGGGGCCCATTAGGCGGCGGTGGCGGAGGACTTATTACAGCCGCGATTTACGGCGCGTTAATCTGCGCGTATCGCCGGCGCTGCCGCCGCCGCCGCGAAGGCGCGCCGCATGAGCGATGCCGATGTCGTACAGCGACGGTAACGCGCGCGGCCACGTGGGCGGCGGCGCGGGGGTGGGCGGCCCGCGTTGCCTGGCGAGGCGGCATTTCATCATCTGCTCATGTGCGCGCGTCGTGTGACGGTCGTCCGTGCTGGAGGGGGCGCTGTGTGTGTGTGGGGGGGGAGGGGGGCCGGTCGCTCAACCCTCGTGTCGGACGCTTCATTGTTGCCTCTGAAAGCGGCGGGGTTTGGGGGACCGAAATGTCATTTTTTTTTTAAAAAATATCGTCACTTTATAACAAATTTTAGAAGAACTTCACACGGAATTACACTTCAAAAATTGTGCTTGAAGATGAAGAAGATAGCAGAGGTCAAAATGTCATGGCAGCAGCGACAAGGCGTTGTTGTTATTGTTTTGTTTTGCCTTTAGGCTGATGATATAACCCAGCTCAGCGGCTACCTCTGTTGTCTATACATCAGTACATATATTAATCAACTTAAAGTATTGTAACATTACCGCCATTTTACCTGTTTCGAGAAATTTCAAAATGTTAATGCAACCTTTTGCTGATTTGAACAATGTATTTAGGATGCCTGCTATTTTCAGTTACGTCTTAGCAGTGTCAACTCCGGAACATACAAAATAATGTGGGGATACTGTAGCATCACATTTAGGGTAGGGATCAGGGTTGGACGTTTTGAATAGTTGACAGTAATTGGGATTAAAATTACCAATCTGTAGCCTTGTATTGATAACTTATTCACTTCTTTTGAATTTTCATTTCGGAAGACGACGTTTCAGAATAGAGTTTCTTACGTGACGTGGTTTAGATTAATGTATCTTGAATTATGAGTCCCAATAATTTAAACTAGAATCATTGAAAAGCTTTTTTATGTATTTCGGGGTAGCATGAATTTGGATAGTCAACAGTTGATAATGATTTTGTCATTTTTGCAGCTGTATTTGCCGTCTCATTTCCAATAATTGAGACGTTGAGGTGGTCATTAAATCGCTGTTATTAATTCATTGTTAATATATTTAACATTGCAATAGGCAAAATTTCGGAGAACGGTTCCCATGCCCTCTCCTAATTAAATGAGTATAAAGTGAGCAAATAACGATGCATTCATTTTTGTTGTGCATTCCCAGATTGGGTACGTTTCTCTTGATATGAATAAATTACTGACGATAAACGCGCTTTCATGTTTTCAATATTGTGTTAATTATAAATGGAAATATCTTCATTCGCTTATTTTGATCTCTGATCACCATGCCGTAGCGATTTCTCAAGCTACATCACGCTGAATAAAATAATTCCATTTATCACATTGCATAACTGGGCAGCTGTTCTGCGCGACAATTAGATCACTCACGCGATGCTATATCACAACGCCTCATGAAATTATAATGCCGCGACGGCGAACGCAAACTCGGAGGCACGTGACCGCTGGAGCGAGCGCTGGGCCAAATCTCCACGGGGGCGGAAGCTGCTGGGCGGGCGCCGGTGCCAGAAACGTCCGCCAGTGCCAGCGCCAGCGCCACCGTCGCGCCAACGCAAGACGTCTCTGGCACTGGGGCTGCGCTGGCAACCCGAGCCTGGCGACCCAGCGACTGAACCGCACCTTGAAATGTCTGAGCGCTTCCGGTTATCTACGACCGTCACGGGAAAGATGCAATCGGAGGGTTCGGGTGATGATTGTACGGGTTCATTCGCTATGCGTGCACTTATCAGGCAACTGGTGGTTTGAAGTTTTTATTGGCATGATCTGCGAATCGCAGTTTCATGAACGTTTGGTGGGTCGTCGAATTTGTCTCCATCTCTTCTCCAGTGTACCTGTATGGTGCTTCTGATATTCAGCTGTAATGATTTTTGGCAAGTGGTAACATACCGAAGCATTCAAATTTCTTGTTACACATTATTCGCGATGAAAACAGGGAGGAAGCACTATGATATAAGCTAAAAGTTTATAGTTCGAAGAAAATGTAAATCGAAATGTGTAT
The DNA here is from genome assembly GCA_038098605.1 of Gryllus longicercus. Classification (NCBI taxonomy): domain Eukaryota; kingdom Metazoa; phylum Arthropoda; class Insecta; order Orthoptera; family Gryllidae; genus Gryllus; species Gryllus longicercus. Next base: position 34,624 of record JAZDUA010001176.1, on the reverse strand, counting down.
GTGTGATTACTGAGAGTTCGTATTGATTTTGTGATTTTCGAGATTAGGGGGTTATGTTCTTTTTATTTTATATTTAATTATATTAAAATATTATATTAATATATTAAATTATAAAAAAAATATATTAAATCCGAATTTTGAACGAAACTGTTTCTTAAGAGATTTGGTCAATTCTGACACGTCCGCTATCCCGTCCACTATCCCGTCCGCTCACCTGTCAGCTCACCCGTCCGCTCGCTCGTTCACCAGTTTGCCAGCCCACTCGCCCGGCCGCTTGCCGCCCGCTTGCCCGCCCGCTTGCCCGCCCGCTTGCCCGCCCGCTTGCCCGCCCGCTTGCCCGCCCGCTTGCCCGCCCGCTTGCCCGCCCGCTTGCCCGCCCGCTCACCCGCCCGCTCACCCGCCCGCTCACCCGCCCACTCACCTGCCCGTTCACCCACTCCCTCACCCGCCCCCTCACCCGCCCGTTCGCTCGTACACCAGTTTGCCCGCCCGCTCGCCCGCCCGCCCGCTTACCCGCTCGCGCGCCGTATTAGTCTCTTCCGCGTTGCGTCCGCGCCTTACCGGTGGCCACGCAGCTGCAGGTCTCCGTCGCGGCAGAACCGGCTGCGCGCCGCCAGGACCTTGCCCCCTGCGGGCCCGAGCGGGCGCGGAGGGCAGCTATTTGCGGCGCGGGAAGCGGCCGGGCTTCCGTTCTGCGCGAGGCGCATTGGCGCCGCAGGAGCGCTGCTGATGGATTCGCGCCGGCGCGCGTGCGGGGCTGGGGCCCGCCGAGGTCTTACTCTCCTCATTGCAGCTTCACGTTGAGTGGCTTCTCGGCGATTGGCGGTCAAATTTCCGATTTATTCTCGTACATTTAAAATTAAATAAATATTTGATTGTCTATATATATATATATATATATATATATATATATATGTATATATATATATATGTATATATATATATTGTAACACTACCGGTTACCTGGGGAACCGGATAGCGGCCCTGACGCTAGCTCAAGTCGGTGATGGAAGGAATTGTTACACAGTACGGTGGAAACACAAAATAAACACTTGTTCACTGGTAAAAATTCACATTTATTCCTGGGCAATATGATTAACATGCCCCAGGGAAGTTACACTCGTAAATTGAATAAAAAGAATAGTGGGAAAATTAGATGAAGAAGAAAAAAAAATGAAAAGTTAGTTTTAGGAGTTAAGCTTAAAAAACTAAGAAGAATTATAACTAACAATTACAATGGGTGAAATTATTACTGGTCAATGTGTCAGAGCGTGACACCGCATTACGAAAAATTTACACAATAGGGCGGTAGCCCTGAACGATACTGCCTGGAGAAGGGTCTTTGTGCGGCCGGGGGCAGCCACGGCGCGGTCGAAAGGGTCGTCTGGCAGCCTTCAAAAAAAAATTGCCTCCGGGAAAAGGCAATGGCCTCTCTCGTCGCCAGCTGGGCAGCCGCCTCGTAACGTCACGAAAAGGCTGCGATGCGTGGCTGCGTAGGCGGTGTCTAGAAGTCTGGTTGAGCTAGCGGTTCTGGAAGTTCTGGTAGAAACTGGCAGTACTAGCTGGACTGGCCGGACGATCTCAGGAACGGAGTGATCAACTATGCGTCTCTCTCTGACTTTTATGATAATTGTCGAACACAACTTCGGACAGTTCAGAATTCGATCGGAGAAACATTCGCCTCTCTTCACGACGAAAACCCACCCCAGAGAAATCTCTCTCTCAACTGCAGTCGGCTCACAGCTCAAAACTCGCAGTAAAACAACATAAGTCCCCACATAGGCATATTCGCCCGAATAATTCCCACCCCCACATAAGTTCCTCTCTCAACTGCCCTCGGTCTAATATTCAAGCTCAAAAAATAATAAGTTTTCCAGAGACACACTGGTTTTTCCCCGACGCCTGATACTCTGGCCCCGTCTGATTAATGAAAAATTTATAAGTCCGGCGGAGGCGAAATTTGCCTCGGACCGACGACTAGCTCCCCGAAAGAAGCTTCTGCCCCGACTGCTCTGCCTAGAATTCAAATCCCTTCTGAAGTTCTCTCAGTCGAAATTGCATCAAGTTAACTCTTGCCCCCCACCCTAATATTCTCGTATGCTCGAGTTCCTTGTAATAGTCGTGTAGCTATTGGCTAAAAGTAGTGGCGCAGTGAACTATTTTCAGCCAATCGCCACGCGAGAAGCCACAGAACTTTCCGCTCTCCGTGCCAGCTGCAAGCATGTAGTGTTATTCCAATTCCTTCTAGAACATCGTTCCATGCTTGCATAAGGGGGCGCGTTGTCCGTAAAGAATTATGGATTTGGGTTCCCCGAAACGAGCGGGCGATCTCGAAACTTCGTAGCCGGCACAGTGAACACGTGTGCCCAGTGAATCTGTCAATGCCGACCCTCTTAACGACTACGTTAATGTGCCGGGGCGGGAGGGACTGTCGCGATAAGCGGAGTCGCGCACGTGTGACCGTCTGCGTAATTTCTCGACAGAAAACCTGGGTGGCCGAGTCTGTTTGTTTAATTTTTGATCCGGTGAAATTTCGTTTACAAAATTATGATGAAATCGGTATCGCTACAATATATATATATATATATATATATATATATATATATATATATATATATATATATTAAATTTGTTTCTCCTTCCCATCTTTTTCTTTCTCTCTCTCTTCTCTCTCTTTTCTCTCTTCCTCCTCTTTTCTCTCTTCCCTCCTCTTTCTCTCTTCTCTCCTCTTTTCTCTCTTCCCTCCTCTTTTCTCTCTTCTCTCCTCTTTTCTCTCTTCTCTCCTCCTTTCTCTCTTCTCTCCTCTTTCTCTCTTCTCTCCTCTTTTCTCTCTTCTCTCCTCTTTTCTCTCTCTCTCCTCTTTTCTCTCTTCTCTCCTCTTTTCTCTCTTCTCCCTCTTTTCTCTCTTCTCTCCTCTTTTCTCTCTTCTCTCCTCTTTTCTCTCTTCTCTCCTCTTTTCTCTCTTCTCTCTCTTTCTCTCTCTCTCCTCTTTCTCATCTTCTCTCCTTTTTTCTCTCTTCTCTCGTCTTTTCTTTCTTCTCTCCTCTTTTCTTTCTTCTCTCCTCTTTTCTTTCTTCTCTCTCTTCTCTCTCTTCTCTCATCTTCTTCTCCCCTTTTCTTTCTTCTCTCTCTCTCCCTGTATTATTTTCTCTCCTCTCTTGAAGATAATTGGTCAGCCTTTAAAACCGTTCATGGTGAACGAATTTTACATCCTGTTGGAAATGATCGGCTCTTTGAGTACCGATCTTTTGCACCTAACACGGACATCTATCTGTCTGATAACTAGCAACTGGAACAAGATGGGAGAAATGACAAGATCATGAGTACCTTTCATTTTTTTTTTTGTATGAAAATGTTTGTTCCACGTATAATCCTGCCTGCCATCAATCTTATTGTCACGAAACAGGAATGGAAGATAATCAGTAAATTCATATCATGAAACAACGTGGCGCTGAAATGTTCGAAGTACGAGTAATAGTTAAATTATTATGCTTATAGCATCAAAAATTCAGATATTCTAGACATTAATATTATATTTGTGTTTCTAAATGAGTTTCATCTGGAAATATCACTTGCCGTTTGTATGCATATTCCGAAAGAGTTCTGTAAACACATAGTCTGCCGGAACATTTGCCAGTTTACAGAACTTTTTTTTTTGCGATCCCTCTAACTAGAAAAAATATTTTTCTGTTCTTTGTACAAATATTTACTATCGAAGTGCAAGTACGTCCCATAGTAATGACTATTTAAAGACTGAAATCAAAACTGTACAAGGTCTGTTTGACGGAGGAACGATGCCACGCTTCAGAATCGTGCAGGTATATTCAAGGGCCGGGGATAATATAATGAAGAAAGCAGCCGGAGCAAGTCGAGTCGATGTTTGTAAATAAGCTACCGTGCAAGCGATACAGTCCGTTGGCTTCCTGGCGCTATTGTACCCAAGTCATTTTCCGCATGGCTAATTCGCTCAGAGCTACTATCTGGAGTTAATTGCTATGGTTACTGTACATTGGGGCTATTCTGTTTTGACTCCTGGCCACACCGGATGGGGGCGCTTAAGAAATTACTGAAACACGATTATCTGTGTATCTTTGTGGGAGAAATCACGATATACGTATGTTTTAGTCATATCATATCTCGGGATGTCAAATTGCTTATCTCGTAGAATGATGAGATTTAATCGGAGGGAAAAAATCCTCACTTATTTTACAAAATAGTTGTTTTATACTCTTTGTTTAGAAGAAATACATTCAGCTCTTATAAACTGATCATTCAAACGGGATCTCAAGTCAAAATGGTGTTATTTTTTTACTGTATAAGTACTGCTTAAGTACCAACAACTTCTCACAATAGAATAAATCTGATAACTATTGCATGAATAATATTTAATTTTAATTTCTGACACATTTGTTTGTTGTTTTTTTAAGCCATAAGCATTCTACAGTAAACAATTTATTTATTCCTTAACCAGTCCTAATGTTTGCCCTAATGCAACGACTCTTTCCTATTGATAGTGGCGGAAATGTAATATAACTCATAAGTGTTAAATTACACTTTCCTTACTATTAAATGGTTCCTGTAATATCAGGTATGCCCAAAATGCCAAGATAACACGGCTGTCAAGGACGTCAGTTACGCGTTATTGTTTCTTCCAAGACTAAATACTCTCATTCAATTAATTGCCTTCGCAGGCTGTGGGGAGATGTTGATCACAGATAATGAATTTTGAAGAAATTGTGCACGTTTTTTAACACATTGTTATTGGTCTCGGGTAGATTGTTGTGTCTCCACGAAGCCGCATTGCCGCAGAGTTTAACTGGATATAAAATGGCGGGATGGGCGCAAAGGACTGGCGTACTTCTTTTTTCAACTTTCCCCCCGCCAGTAACCCTGGCGAGGCGGGAGTTTATTTTCTTGTTGGGGTACAACATACGCCGCAGCTCTACGGCTTATGCGGCAAAGAAGGGGGCAGAACTTACTTACTAACTTATTTCTAACTTAACCTATGGATGAAGCCGGCACTTTGGCCGGCAATCTAAGATTAACACAAGACTGTATTCTTCTTCAGGCTTATTAGTTTTAGTTTTCTTGGTTGTTTTTTTTTTTTTTGCCATTCACACGCACATTCACACTAGATTGTATGTTCACTTGACACACGCACTTTCACACGACACTATATACAGTCCCTGGCCATATTATTAGACGCACTCCAAATTTTTAACAAAATGTTAAGTTTTGAAGTCTCTCACTGCAGTACAATACATCTGGCATTGTTGCGAATCAATCGATAAAAACAAAGCTTTTTCTAATAATTAACACATTATTTGTCATTATGTACCATTGTTGTGACATCTCTTTGTTGCTTAGACGCACAAATTACAAGAGTTGAGTAGAACAAGAGGTGACATGAGGTTGTGTGTTGTTGCATGAAGATAGTTTATTTTCCATTTATTAGTTTGTGAAATAGTTATAGCCGTGTTTATTTAAAAATTGTGAATTGTTGTATACGAAAAACTGATTGTTTTGAATAAAAATAATGGGAAAGGCAAGTGATTCGTCTCCTGGGAAGATCGCAGCAATGAAAGCTCTTGTCGACACAGAAAATTATTCAAATCATGAGTTATCTCGAAGGTTGAACGTATCCGAGACATCTATTCGGCGAATTAAGGAAAAAATGTCTTTGGTGAAGAATTATCCCCACGAACACATGTGGACGGAAGAGAATATTTTCACCAAGATCTGAGAGATGTTTGAGGAAGATTTGCCATGAAAACCGGTTTGCTACTACTAAACAAATTAAATTTAAATTGGAAAGTAGTGAAATATGTGTTCTGAAAGGACAGTAAGGCGTACACTACTACAAATGAATTTTAAAGCTTGTAGACCAGCCCACAAAGCCAGATTAACAGCTGGTATGAAAGAAAAACCTCTTGCATGGGCTAAGAACCTTAAGAATAAAGATTTGGACTTCTGGAAATCGGTACAAATTTAGTCTAGTACTTTTTTTATAATTGTAAATGGCAACCAAAATTAATTCTAATGTCATTTACTTGTATTTCAGGTTTGTTTTAGCGACGAATGCACTTTCGAAATTCTAGCAAACAAACATCAATTTGTGAGAAGGCGCCCTGGTGAAAAGTATCATTCAGATTGTGTCATCCAGATTGTGAAACATCCAGTCAAGGCAATGATTTGGTCAGTGATCTCTGGCAAAGGCACGGGGGTCTGTACTTGGTTAAGGGCATCATGAAACAAGACCAGTACAAGCAAGTATTGGAGAAACGACTGCTGCCTCAACTACAGGAATAGTTCACAAATGAAGAATCATTTGTCTTTATGCAAGATGGGGCTCCATTTCATACTGCGCGAACAGTTCGATCATTTTTGTTGGAGAAAAATGTTCCTGATTTACCATGGCCAGGAAATTCACCAGATATGAACACAATAGAAAATGTTTGGGAGCTCATGAAGAGGGAAATCGCAAAGAAAGAAAGAAAGAACAACAAAAATTCGCCTCCTTGAGAAAGAATTCAAGTCTGGTACCATTATCCATTGCAAGAAACAGTCCAAAAATGCATTAATAGCATGTCAAAAAGAATTAAAGCTCTAATAGCGGCCAAAGATGGCCTGACAAAGTATTAAAGATATACATGTACATGGAGATTTTTATGAAAATTAGTTTAAATATTATACTGACTGTCATAATTGTCGTATGATATTTTGTTTGCATCGTAAGTATTCAGGTATTACTTATGTATTTCGTTAGAAATAAAAAAATACATTTTTCGTCACAAAAACGTGATTTTTATTGAAAATTCATGGTGCGTCTAATAATATGGCCAGGGACTGTACATCCTAAACACTATTTACACTATGTGCGCCACGGCGCCGACTTTGCTCCAAGCGTTCTTCGTCTCCAGGGGCGGAAGCCAAAGCACCGCGGCTGCGCTGCGCTGGGCCGTGTCCGGAGCGGGGTCGGCGGCGGGCGCGGCGTGGCCTGTTGCGAGGCGGCCGCTCGTGGGGGAGCGAGCGGGACGCCGCCTTTCCTGCGCCCGTGACGAGCAGCATTCCTCCGTTTACGACCGCGCGCGTGCAGTTATTGTTCGGATGCGCGGGCGAGCGGGTGGGTGGCTGGGCGAGCGGGTGGGTGGCTGGGTGGGTGGGTAAGCGAACTGGTGAGAGGGTGGGTGAACAAGCGGGCTGGTGTGTGAGCGAGCAAGTAAGTGGGTGGGTGCGTGAGTGAGTGGTTGGGTGGGTGGCTGGGCGAGCTGGTGAGTGGGTGGGTGAACAAGCGGGAGAGTTGGTGAGCGAGCGGGCGGGCGGGCGGGTGGGTGGGTTGGTGGGTTGGTTGGGTGCGTGAGTGAGTGAGTGGTTGGCTGGGCGAGCGGGTGGGTGGGTAAGCGAGCTGGTAAGTGGGTGGGTGAACAAGCGGGAGAGTTGGTGAGAGGGCGGGCGGGCGGGTGGGTGGGTTGGTTGGGTGCGTGAGTGAGTGAGTGGTTGGGTGGTTGGCTGGGCGAGCGGGTGGGTGGGTGAGTGGGTGGGTGAGCGAGTGTGGGTGGGTGGGTGCGTGAGTGAGTTAGTGGGTGGGTGGGTGGGTGAGCGAGCGGGTGGGTAAGTGGGCGAGCTCTAATCGTAGGTGAGCGAGCGGGCGGGTGGGTGGGCTGGCGGGCGAGCGGACAGACGGGTGTGTGGGTGGGCGAACAAGCGAGCGAGTGGGCGAGCGAGCAACGCCAGCCTGGTGCGCGGGCGGACGACGAAAGGGGGAGCAGTGATTGATTGATGTTTCTGGCCATGTCCACTGCTACAGTCATTAGTCCCATTAGTGTAGCGAATGTTAATTTCCGGATGCGGCGATGTTCCTTCCCCGCTGGGTGATATCCGGCACCGACCTACATGACGGCTTGCGTGGAACTTCTCCTGCAGGTCCCCCACCAGAGCACTGTCCCCCGCCTCAGATCCAAGCTCCCAACCGATCTTCCGGCATCGGATGTAGTGTAATGGATTTAAGTATGTGTGAGTAACGGGAGAGGGGAGAATAAAGAAGAAGAAAAAGAGAACGCGCTGTCAGTGGCCCGTTTGTTAGAGTACTGCTCGGGCACTCGCCTGGTATTGATCGGAGAAACCATGGAAAACTTCCGATCAGAGCAACCAACCGCTAGAATTCTCCTCCGCTCAGTGTAGCCAGTATCAAAATTCCGCCACCATCAAGATTCGAACCCTAGGTTCTTCCGGTGCTGGGCCTGAGCTGAACTCAGCAGGCTGGCAGCGATAGCGGGGACGGTTATAGATCATGGCGACTACCCGACGTGGGCATGCGTAGTGTGGCTGCTGATTCCCGAACTGCAGAAGAGAAGCTTCGATTCCCAGGCATGCGATTGCTAAAACTCCAGAATCGTTCTTCAAATGGGAGCGTGTACATAGTCTTGTTGACTATTCCATGTTTATGGAGGTGGATATTTTCATTTAAAATTTCACATTTTGTGTCTTTGTACCTTCGGTATTTGAATGTTTTAGTTCTATATTGTTTTCTGTCAAAGTTATAAATATTCTAGAAACGTGGAACGTCGGTTTCGGTTGATAAACAAATGTCAATATCATGACAGTTCAGCGCATTCCTCTAGCAATGCAAACATATCTCAATTCAACTAAATAGATTTGTTTTCATTGCTTTGGACTTCGTTCTATTCTATTTATGTTTTTCGCATATTGCCTTCCTCTTTATTGCTTTAAAAGCATTCCTTCCTCTTCTTTTAAACCCATATTTTTTTGTTGCTTTTTCTGTAATAATTTCCCCCTGTATTATTCAATCATTTTATGTTTGTTTCATCGTCCTCTTTTGTAACGTAAAATCATTGTACTTGGTGGTTTCGTGATGCCCAGCCCAGTGCTCAGTGATATGCATGACCATCTTTCGCCTCATCAACTGCCTGCACATCATCGCCTTTGTGAGCGCGCCGCTGCCGGCCGCGAGCTGAGTTTAGCCACCCCTGCGCCCTCCCCCGCCACGAAGCGCCCCACCTGCCGCGCTCTGGCGCACTCCGCGTCCCGCCCCCACCCCCGCCCCGCCTCGACCAGCCGCTCATCTCCGGCACCCCATTTGAAACGCAAATCATAACAAGCCCATTGTTTATTTCGTGACTGGCAACGCCAATAACGGACCGCTCGTCCCTCGGTCCCCGCCTCTGCCGCCCCGCCGCTGCGGTCGGCGATGGCCCCGCCCCCGCCCCCGCACTCTCGCCTGCGTTCCCGGCCCACACGCCCATGACCTGCCCTGCTCGTTACCTCCCACGCTGGAAATGCTTACTTCTCGCCTAGCTTCTCCCGCCTCTGGCCCCGCCACCATCGTCCCATCCCTTCACCTGCTCAGTTTTGCGCTGCGATTTTTGCTGCACAGCGATTTTTGCTGCAACACTAGTTTGCGACACGAACCACGTTACTACAGCGCGGACACTTCGTTTGAAAAGCCAGACCAGCCGCTGGCCGCCATGTTGCATGGAACGCGAGAAGTGTTGAGAAATTTTGAAATTGATACAAAGTTCAATTTTCAATGACAACCAACCAAACATAACACATTAAGCTGTACAAGATGCAATATTTAAAAGAAATGCTTCATAAACCTGTTTGAATGTCTTGTAACGAGGTGATAATTTTTGTATGTGGCTGCATTTAAAATTCCCGCTAATATTGTGACGCAAACCGGTATCTAAAGCTCCTTCGGAGGGGAAGTAAAGCCGGCTGTCCCATGTTAGTAGATTTACTTGCATGTAAAATATCCTCAAGCCTAAATGACGCCTCTGAGCTAAATTCAAATCGCCTGTTTCTCGCCCAAGAAGTACCTCCTTTCTTTGCAAGTTGATGAAAGGAGCGTAGCGAAATTTGCGAGGTCAGACGGAAGAGCAGGCCTCATGGCACAAGTCTCGCCACGTAAAATAAGGCATCAATTCAATTCAATTCAATTGGCTGAAATCGGAAACGATGTGCAAGATTCAGCTACCGCATTCTCGCTCCGTCCTGTCATTGACAGATTCCCTTCGCCGAGGGCATACGCGAGACGCGTCACCATAACCAGTACCTCCCCATTTGCAGTCCGGCACCTCTGCCCATTCGCAGGTGTGTGTGTGTGTGTCTGTGTGTATGACGTGGGTGTATTGTGGCCGTTAATTGGCGGCCGTTACTCTGCATAATAAAGATGAGCTTCGCAATAATTGTTACAAGCGAAATGTTAATTACGATACAATTTTCCGCCGAGACAATGGCTCGAAGTGCTGACGCGCCGGGGGCCGCCCGCCCGCGCCATTTGCGGCTCTTCCGGGCGCACAAGGTGCCCAAAAAGCCGGAGAAGCCATGGAAGTTCCTGCCTTAACTCGGGGCAGGGGGGGGAGGACACAAAAACAACTCTGACGCTTATGACGATGTATGTGTCTAATCGTACAGTATAATCAACCATGGATTACGTGACATTGACGAATCGAAATTCGTGCACATGCTTTTTCGTTCCTCTGACATGGGAGTTGTGTCATATAATTTTCCGTGCTCTTTCCGGCATAATCAATTTAGTTGTTGGTCAGAAGAAAATAAAGGCAATTTATTATAAAGCTTGTTATATGAATAGCTCCTATAAGTTATATGAAAATCGTCCATACATTCTCCAATTTTATTACCTACGTATATAATAAATTTTCAGATCACAAAACCACTTTAAATTAAAATAAGTAAATGAATAGAATGTATGAAAATCCGTTAATTTACACCTGTAGGTCTGACGAATTGAATTTCGATCATTATTATTTTATTCTTCCAACACAAAAGAAAATTTTCAATTTTCTGCGGTGGAACAGATTGTAGAGAGTAAGTAGGACAAGTTAGGTAGACAAGGTCTGTTTATCCTTTGCTTCCTCGATTGTGTCTTAAGACGGAATAATGACAATCATTTTCACATTTAGCCTCTCCTGGTGTATCGTGTTGCCTTCATTATTTTATGACGTACTGATAAATGATATTTTTCGATCGCCTACCTCATGTGACAAAAAAGACACTTGCAAGCCTGTCAACTTGAAATTAAGAAAAGGGAAGAACTAAGACATAAACTAGGGTTGTAGTTGACGATGAGTAATTATTGTTGAATTGCATGTGGGGGAATGTTTTAAGCGCTCCACTTGTGAGAACACGTGAAATGCAAACCACTTCTCTCATTAGCTGCTTCTCAATTACCCCATCGAAGTATTCCTAGTTATACAGTGAGCCAAACAAACAACGTTGATGAAAATGGTTTCCAGTGGGAAGGGAAACGGGCTTTTGCTAGTGAAATACCAGACACTGGGGATTGCAATGGCGGAATGTATGCATTCGAATTGGGTAGATGCATAATCCACTTGATGTACGTAGGGATGACTGCCATCTCATCACCACATTCCTCGTTGTCATTCACATTCTCGCTGCCAAATTTGCATCAATGTAGGAAAATCAGGAAATAAATTTGATTTCGAATCACTTTGAAATCGAAGTTTGTTAAATCACGTAAACCACGTTAAAAATCTATTTTTTGCAAATCTTTAGTTTCAGTTTTATAACAAATTAATTCATATATGAACACATATTCTTTTCGGAATAAATTTTGGACTGCCATCTCATCACCACATTCCTCGTTGTCATTCACATCTGTAATTAAATATTATGAAAAAATGTTAAGAAATTCGAAAGAAATAAGATCCTTCGAGGGACATTGAGAAAGCTGTAAAAAGTAGTGTTAAACGTAAACTTTTCATTTATTGTCACATTTCTTGTCGAGTATTGTGATCTCAATACTTTGACAAAGAACAGAAGGAAACTGTGCTGAACCAATAAAAGAATGAGGCAGAGGGGAAACTGAAGAGTCGCGACTAAATCTGCAGCCTACCTACATTTGTCACCGCTCACACGGAGTGCCAATAACTTCAAATCTTGAATTCGAATGAATAATACTCGCGCGATGGCTCCTGCGGCTAGTTGCCCACCTTGATGAAGGACTGCGTTGGATGATGATGAAACAACGAAGCAAGAATATAGGGACTACGTATTTTTAAAACGAAAAATCAGGACACAACACACAATAATGCTTAGGGGAGGGGAGGTAGTCTCACATGAAACAAAATACCGTTATTCAGAATACTTTATGGACACCGAAATAATTTTCTTCTCCCGGTGCGTTTAAAAACTTGATTAATGATACAAATGAACCAACAATTATTATGAAACTGGGGCTAATTATTAAAAAAACGTACGAAATTTTTGAAGTTAAATACCGTATGGGAGATATCACATTGCACATTCTCTCGCGAATTGTCAGTATTTTTTGTATAAATGGGAACCGCGCCTTTAAACTTTCAGTGAAAACACTTTCTGTTGGAAATTTTATTTCGTTTTTATTAAATAAAATTTTATTTAACTGCCCGCAGTTACTTTGAATTGGAACAACCTAACACTATTCAACACGCGCAGGAAATGATTGAAACGAGCCAAAAATCTTTCCGACGAATCGTTGTGAGGTTGACCAACAATTCACCCGAAAATCCGAAGTCATAGATCCAAAATATCCATACATGTTGTCAGAACATATCGAACTCTTTTGCATTTGTTAAAAACCGGGACAAATTTGCCTCCTGAGATTATTTGTCGTGTCACCGGGCCCTAGGTGAAAAATCCAGGACTGTCCCGAAAAAACCGCGAGGGTTGGGATCTCTAATTAACCCGCTGAAGGACGGGATATGGAGGTGTGTCGCGAGAAAACCTGGAGGGAGCCGTGGTGGCCGGTGAGCCGCTTTGCGAGCACCGTGTGCCGGGCCGGCACGTGGGCGTGCAGGCGGGCGCGCGGGCGGCAATGGGAAGCCCTGCGCAGCCCTGCGCTTTGTGAGCGGCGGCCCGGCCGCGCTTTTAATTAGGCGCATTCTTCATTCCCGAGCACAGCGGGCGCTGGGCGTTTGGGTATTTTTGGGTATTGAACCGCGACCGATAACCGCCCCTCTCCTACGCCACGGATGCACGTTAAGGGGCTTGTGTGGGCTGTTCTCAGAGGCGGAGCGGCAGACTGAGTAAATGGACCCGAAAGGTCTGCTCTGTAAGCCTCTTGCCTTTGGTGGCGCGAAACGTACTGGGCATATTTTGGTTTGGCGGAACGAAATGTGATTTAATTTTGATTTTTTTTTTAAATTTTAAAGTAGGACATGATCGAAATTTACAATTTTTATGGTACCCAAAAGGACCTAAATGCACTGTCCTCTTGCTTTTGGTGGCGTGAAACGTACTGGGCATATTTTGGTTTGGCGGAATGAAATGTGATTTAATTTTGATTTTTTTTAATTTTAAAGAAGGAAATGATCGAAATTTACAATTTTTATGGTACCCAAAAGGACCTAAATGCTGTGTCCTCTTGCTTTTGGTGGCGCGAAACGTACTGGACATATTTTGGTTTGGCGGAACGAAATGTGATTTAATTTTGATTTCTTTTTAATTTTAAAGAAGGAAATGATCGTAATTTACAATTTTTATGGTACCCAAAAGGACCTAAATGCTCTGGTCTCTTGCTTTTGGTGGCGCAAAACGCACTAGACATATTTTGGTTTGGTGGAACGAAATCTGATTTAATTTTGATTTTCCTTAATTCTAAGGAAGGAAATGATCGAAATGTACAATTTTAATGGCACTGTGAGAGGTTTTACTTCATATTAGTACTTTGTTTAGGTAGTCCGAAATGTATCCAGAAAGACAATGCGCTCTAAATTGAGATCTAGCTGCATAGATTACATACGTAAATGTGTACTTGGAAGAAATAGTAGCTCTTTAAGATACTTTATAAGCAAATTAATAATGTGCAGTATTAATGGACAGGAAATTTTGCAAATATTACAAATTAAATTAAAGATTATAAAGAAGTATGTTTCCCTTTTATGTCCTCGGAGGGCAGTCAGTGCATCCTCTAAAAGTAGTGCATGTCGGTATATTTCCTTAACTACGATAATATTTGGAGTGCCTACATCAGTTCAAAATGTCAATATTTGTGAGTTTTAATTTGATTCTCTTTGTGAAAGGTTTAAAGGAGAGGATTTTACTAACAGGTGTAGAGAACACCACATTATAAATGGTAATGAATGGTAATCTATTCTTATATGCGAGGTAATTGTAATTCACAAAACTAAATGATACGTAATTGTAGCATTGTGTTGTGATTGTCTGTAGATAAAAAAACAATCCTTTGTTATATTTTCAATTACCGAGTTGTTTTTTTTTGTGACAGAAGTGGAAAGTTGTTCTGTTTGTGTATTAATTTCTATTACATGGATAGTTAAAAAAATCTATTACAAGGTTAGTTAATGTATCAACTCGGCTGTTTTACCAATCAGAGCTTCGGGATGGCCGTGTGCCTTGCGCTGTGTTCCGCCCTGGCTGAGGCTCGCTTCGTGGTTCTTGCGTGGGCCGTGAGGGGGGGGGGGGCGATCTGGTCTCCGTCGTATTTTCCTTCGGCGGTTGACTCTCCGGCAGGATGCTATTGTAGGTTGTGTTCTCTGGGAGACCCCGCCCTACTTTCGTCGGCGGCGGCAGGTAAAGCGGCGGCGAGTGCAGGTATATGGACAGGTAGGCGCGGGGCGGGCGCGCGGGGGCGGGCGCGGGGCGGGCGCGGGCTCTGGCATGCGGCGAGGGGTTGCCAGATTGTGTAGTGGAGAATCAGGTTAGCGATGCTGGGAATGTAACAGACGAGGGGGTCCCGGAGCGAAACACCGGAGTTTTACCTTTGTGATGGAAGGTGAAGCACCGGTGTTGCAATTGGATGGTGCTACTAAATTCCTATCTCTCTGCTACAAGTAGGTACTTAAATAGTATTTCCGCAGGTTCCCAGAATACATTCCAGGATTACAATTCCTTGAATTCTTGCGCAGGCCATTGCCATTCTGTTTCCAGTACGATATTACATTTGCTATCAATAAAAATGTAATCATTTGAACTAGCGAGGATGAAGAGAGAGAATGTGAGAGAAATTTTATAAAATTTTAAAAGATAGTTGTGAAGTTTTAAAAGCTTGGTTTTATTTTGAATTTTTCTTGCAGTAAATAATTTAGTACATGGTATTTATTCTTCACACGTTCATCTCTCGTGAGTAAAGATCAACGTAAATGTAAATAAGATACCGGCATCAACCGTCATTTATTGTACTTGGCAAGTCATTGAGACCCACGACAGAAGAGAGAGTCAGCGGTGCAAATACAAAGGGAAATGCGTCTGTTGTATTACTGAACAATACCCGCAAGACAAAGCGGACAGAACACAATTAAAAATAGAGATAACTGAGACACCAAATTGTACTTGTCAACAATAAACACAGCCTATTACAATCAAACAGCCTTACAAGGAACTACTCGGGTAACCACGTACAACTGATATTATGATATCATTATTTCATTTTTATTAATATTCATGTAAGTGTATAACTTTTTAGAGGACTGTCGGAAACGTACAATTCATGAAAACTTCCTAATCCTCTCAACGTAATAATTTTTGGTCTGAATATCTCATTAGAGAGTCCCTTCCGGGCGACTCGTGCCCGCAGTGGACGGTGGAGAGTGGGACGGGGTCTGCCTGCCCCAGCAGCCATATCCGAACAGCGCCCTGGAAGTTAGACGCGCGCGGTCTCGACCGCAGCCTCAGGTGACGGCGGTCCATCGCGGTCGTCGCCTCAACCCCCCACCCCCACCTACCTCGCGGCGCACGCGCGTCTAATCCGCGTCGGCGACTCCGGCGCAAACTCAATTTGAAGTTGCGCGGCAGTTTCCCCCCTCCCAAGCCGCCCCTGCCCTCGGGGCGCCCGCCCCACCCGGCCGCCGTCGCCACCACTCCACTCCCACTCCCCCGTCGCGGCCCGCCACTTCCCCGCCACCGCAACGCCTCGCCACATCTCTGCAACTGTTGCGCCTCGTTGTAGTCACTGCCACGCTTCATCCCCGTCACTGCTACGGCACCCCGCCGTGGCCCCGTCACTCCCTCGCCGTCATTGCCTCGCCGCATCCCCGTCACTATCATGCCACAATCCTTTCACTGCATCCTACATTCCTGGCAATGCCACAGGTCGCATTGCCTCGTCACTTATCTGCCACGGTCCCGTACCTCCTTTGCCACACCTCGCTATACCGCCAGTAGAGAGGTCTCACTAGGAAACCCAAGTTAGACCGCTCTACTGGGGTTTGAGTCTCGACGGCGGCAGGAGTTTCGACACTAGCTTGTCAGCTAGGTGGAATTTAGCCACTGTCATGTAGAGAATTCTAGAGGCCGGCTGTTCTGATCAGTAGTTTTCCGTGGTTTCTCTGATCAACATCTGGCGATTGCTGGAGTAGTACCCTAAGAAATGGGTCAAGGACCACCACCTTTCCGTCCTCTTCTTGGACCTATCCTCACCTCTTACTTGCACACTTATACTTCGATTTTTCTACAGTGGCTGATGACATCACGCCATTGTTACACCTCGTACCTTATAAAATTAGTATTTTTAACAGTGTTTAACTCATTTCCGAGGCCTCGAGCCCCGTTTAGAAGGATATTCGCGAATCAGTTACAAATATTCATTTTATAAGGCAGGAGGTGTAGCAATGACCTAATGTCATCGGTCTCGACAGAAAAATCTGAATACACACGCACCACACTACCAGTTGGAAGCTTGGAAAGCGTCTCGGCTGGGAGAGACCTGGTTGACGAAAACCCCACCAGCCGAGGTATAGTAGGTCGGATCTCACCTTGGAACGGGCAAGATCACAGACACGCACATCGAAAAGCATGAATTGAATTGAATTAATGCCTTATTTTACGTGGCGAGACTCAGGCCATTAGGCCTGCTCTTCCGTCTGACCACGTAAATTTCGCTACGCTCCTTTCACCAACTAGCAGAGAAAGGAGGTAATTCTTGGGCGAGAAACAGGCGATTTGAATTTAGCTCAGAGGCGTCATTTAGTCTTGAGGATCTTTTACATGCAAGTAAATCTACTAACATGGGACAGCCGGCTTTACTTCCCCTCCGAAGGAAGGCGTACGAAGGATTTTTTCGCCCTGAAAAATCCACGGCTTCGATCGGGTTTGAACCCGCCAACTTGGGTACAACAGTCCGAAACGCTAACCGTTACACCATCGCCGCCGCCGCCATGCATGCACTACACTTACAGGAATAATGAGCTTTGCCGCCTCCTCTTTCCTCCTCCCCACAAAACAATCAATCAATCCCGCCGCCACCAACGCCGTCACCGCCCCCGCGGCCGCCGCCCACGCGGCCGCCCCGCAGGGGGGGCAGGGCGGCGCCCGCGTCTGGATTTACTGCGCTGTCCTCGCCGAGCGGTATTAATCTCGGGGACGGCGCCGAGCGGCGCGTGGGGGCGGGGTAGGCGCAGGCGGCTTCTAATTCTCCCCGGACCCGCAACGGCGGCGCGCTAAATCGAAATACTAATTTAACTAATGCCCCTTCGTGCGGAGGCGGTGGCGGCGGAATGGGGGTGGCAGCCGCCGAACGCGTCGCCACGCCTCCCCGCCCCCCCCCGGCCTCCGGCCGTTTACCGCCCCCGCAGCCCTTGTCGCGTTCGCTCGCCTCGGTACCCTCTGCCGCCCCCGAATATCCAGTGTTCCAATTACCACTCTCGCTTTTGGTTGGCGGTCTCTCGTTTTTATATCGTCTCGCCTTGTCTCTCTCATCTGGTTCTTCGTCTTGCGTTAGGGTTATCTGCCTTCATTCGCACAGCTTCGTTCAGACGTTAATTTTTTTCTTCTTCGTTGATTGCTCTTTATTGTGCTATTCGCTTCATTAATTGCCGAACGAGTCACTATCACGATCTTTTTCCAAGAACGACTCGGTCATGCTTTCCACTCTGTTGACACTGTTATTGTCGTTTTACTCGTATAGTTGCTCTATTCGTTAACCACAATCGACTCAAGAGATCTCATCAGTCCCTGCGATTTTTAGCATTCCCAACACCACTAACTATTGCTGGCCCTTCTGCGACTTCTCTTTAAGTTTATCTCCCCGCGGCGACTGTAACCAGCTCTTGACATTACTGTCTCGTACTTGCACCGCCGTGGCCCACCGAACCAATGGAAAAGCAATTTCATGCGAAACGTATATGCACTCCATTTAATGCAATTAGAATACGTTTTACACCTTGACTACAACCAACACCTGGGTCAAAATCAACAGCTTAGTCATTCTGAACTCTTTATCTATAAGTAAAGCAGTATGTCTC
Source organism: Gryllus longicercus (assembly GCA_038098605.1). Lineage (NCBI taxonomy): Eukaryota > Metazoa > Arthropoda > Insecta > Orthoptera > Gryllidae > Gryllus > Gryllus longicercus. The sequence continues at coordinate 16,382 of JAZDUA010001176.1, read as the reverse complement.
GCGTGCAATCGTAGGCTTACGTGACCAGAGTCATGTGAAGGTTCTCGACTGTACGGGTGGCGCCGCGGCAAGGCAGTGATGGAGAAGTTTAGACTGTCGTGCCGTGGTCTTCTTCAGGGCTCACACTCCAGTCCTGAAGGAGACCGATATGACGGCGTCAGTGCCCTTCAAACGGCGTTGCCACCTTCATAGTGCCTCTACCCTCGCCTCTTTGGTTTCATCTCGCTTCGCGCCTCTCCCACTTCCTTTGACACCGGACAGGCGTAAAAACAATATTACGAGAAACGTACATGTGCTCCAAGCAATTGGATTACTTTATCCAACTTCGTTATAACCAACATATCGATAGAAATCAACCCCTTGGCTATTCTGAACACTAGTGTAATAAGTAAAGCACGCCTGCGTGCAATCGTAGGCTTCCGCGGCCTCAGTCATGTGAAGGCTTCTCGGCTTTCCGGGTGGCACTGCTTGAAGGGCAGTGATGCGGACGTTTCAGCCACGTCGCATTACCCGGACAGCCGAGAGCCTTCACAGCACCTCTTGCACCGCCTCTTTGATTTCGACTCGCTTCGCGCGTCCCCCTCTCACTGTCGTTTGCGCTGCCGCCCGCGAACGCTCCATCGCCCATCGCCTCCACCTCTTCATCGCCCTTCCCGGGGCCTCGTCGCCCTATCGCCCGCGGCGGCGGCGGAGTGGCCCCGCTCGATCGGACGGGCGGCGCCCGCGGGGCGACGACGACACGGAATCGCACTTCCCTAATAAAGAGCGCCCAAATATTATTATTTTTTTTTTCGCCGGCAGATTAATAGAACACAAACGTGAGCCGCTTTTCCGGCCGCGCCCGCGCAGTTTTTTGCTTTTAATCGCCGCTGGAGGATTGTTCTTTGCCACCCAATGCGTTTATCTCCATGCGAAAGGGAGCGCGAAAAGTTGCCTTTTTTTTCTTGTTTATTAAAATGCTATTTTTGAAGGTGTTGATTCCCTTTACAGAGGCGTTCTCGCTTTCAGCGGACTCGTTCATCTCGTCGAGAGGAAATGTGGGATCGTGAGCCGAGTGTGTGGTGCTGTGGAAGAGAATAAAATTGAATGGAGGAAAAGGAAAAGTAATAATCTCATAAAATTACGAGAGAATTTTATGTGAAGTAACAGCTAAGTGTCGGTCCTGTTATGTTACAGCCCAGTCGCATTCTTGAGGTTTCACGTTGAGGATTTTAGTTCGTTTTTATGGCTTTACGAGTTTGTTGTAACATCCTGGTAATTGGATAAAAGGAGTTGCTATTATGACTGGGAATCTAATATCACATAAGTTACTGGTAAGGTATAGAGCAAAGTCCAGGATTAATATTTCGAAAAGGCAGTTGGATGAGAAACTAAACATAGAATTTTGATGCTAGTGACTTGGGTCCTATTTTCCAATTTTACCTGTTGCCCACCAATTGAAAAAAAAGGGGGCAAATTTAACCAATTACAAATACCCGAAAGAAATACTCTAAAATATTATTTGTTGTAAGTTGTTTTTCGTCGGACTTTCGTTATTCAATTATGATGCATGCCTTAATTTCTAGCATTCACGTTTTTTGAACAAGCATAAGTTAATCGTCTTAAAGACGAAAGCTCGGAATAATCATTGGAGGCGGAATGTGGAAGAAACAGTACATGAATGGCAGTGTTCTAATGATAGTGGATGACCCGAAAAACACAGGAAAACAGACGTTGTTGGAGAGGGTGGAGGGTGCGACAGGGCGGTCGTTGATGGATGCCGCTGCGTGAGACAAGGTGTTCGACCGAGTACCTCCAGCCCCCTCTTCTGCCCCGCCCCCTTCCGCCTTCCCGCCCCGTTCGTCGCCCTGCCTCCATCGCCGCGCCGCCCCCTTCGCTGCCCCACCCACTTCGCGGCCCCTCCCCGTTCGCCGCCCCGCCCCCCTTCGCCACACGCCCCCTTCGCCGCCCCGCCGTTCTTCTGCCCCGCGCCACACCGCCGCCCCGCTCCACTCCTGCCCCGCGCCACACCACCTCACCGCCGCCCCGCCCCTTCGCCGCCTCGCCCCTATGCCACCTCATCACTTCCGCCTCTCTGTCCTCTTGAACTCCCCGCCCCGCCCTCCCCCCATCATCCCACCGCTCCGCCCCTCCGCCGCCCTGCCCCTTTCCCGCCCCGCCCCGCGCCTCGACCCGCCCCGACCACTCCGCCCCCTGTCCCCCGCACGTGCGCGAAACGAGCGCGCCGAGGGCGAAAGCGCGTATGCTCGCCGCTAACGAGCCTCCTGCCGGATAATTAGGGGCCTAACGTGCGGAATGGGGGCGGAGGAGGAGGAGGAGGCGGCGGCGGCGGCGGCGGCGGCGGCGTCTTGCCTGGGAAGGCACCCGGAAGCGAGAGGCAGAATTTCAATGCGAGCGCGCTGCCGGCGGAGGCGTGACGCTCGCGGAGCAGACGCGCTCTGGGGGCGCGATAGCGAAAGTCTCGCTCGCGAATTGGAGGGCGAGCCAGACGCCGCACCGCCCGGCCTCCTTTCTAGGCCAGCGGGAGAGTGCAACGCCTCGGAGAGAGCGGCGTGTTTGTGGAGATGACGAAACGTTTTGTGGACAGGGTGGATGAACAATTCGCGGATTGAAGTGGGGAATGGTGCAGGAGTGGAGCGGGGCGGCGGTGTGGCGCGGGGCAGGAGAGGGGCGGGGCGGCAAAGGGGGGCGGGGAAGCGAAGGGGGCGGAGCAGCAAAAGGGGCGGAGCGGCGAAGGGGGCGGGGCGGCGAAAGGGGCGGGGCGGTGGGAGTGGCGGGGTGGCAAAGTTGTTTTTGTGATGGGTTGGTTGTGGTGAGCGCAGTTAGCAACAGTGCAACGACGGTGACGTCATTAACAATAATATTATGTGATTTTGAACTTAATAGTTTTGATTTATTTTTTATGATGGTTCAGAGTATTAGTTGGTGGAGGATGTTATTAACTATTATCGTTTAAAAAGGGATATTTCCGAAGTATTTTTACGATTTTTCTTAATCTGAAAACATCTGCTAATAAAATATACTTAAAATAGAATATTTATTTTGCTGCTTAGGAATACACGGTGGTTGTGTTTTCTTATTAGTTACTACAAATACACAACACAAACAATCAAAGGAACATTACAATATTTACATATTAATTAATACAGTTTTACAAGGTTACTATATTAAACCTATCGTGCTAAACCTAACCTAATAAAGAATAACAATAATAATTCAAAAACATTAATTTCAATCTTAACATATTCTGAAAAAATACAATTTATTTAATTTAATTTTAAAGTGTTTGACATTCTGAGGGAAAGTCTCCAGCACTTCTGCAGGCAATCCGTGCCAATTTTAAATTGTTCTGTTTACAAATGAAAATTTACCTACATCTGTTTTGTTTTCTTTGCCGAATATTAGAATCATGATCTTTCCGCGCGACGTATGTGCTTTTTGATAATCTTCTTCGCACTTCCCCCCACGGGCTTGAAATACAAAAAATACAAAAATTAGAAATACACGTAATATGGACGTAATATTCATGGACTTCGTGTAAAAAGTCTTTTTACCTTATAATACACCATCGATGAACAGCTATTCACATATTCACAATAAAAAAGTACAGCGAGTGAATGTTTGCGTAAAGGATTCCTGGGCCGTGAGTAGTTTGTTAGCTTAGGAGAAAGTTAAATCCCGGCCACTCGCCGCTGTCGTTGTCTTAAAGTATACAAATTATGAATGCCTGCGTTGAGCAAATGTTTATCGTATACTATGCGATCATTTGTAATGCGCGTGTTGCCTTCGCCGTCAGCGCAGCAAGAAGAGAAATCGTTCTCTCTGGCGAGACGTTTCATTCTGTGTAGGAGCTTTGTACCTTTCATCTACGAGCCGACAAATGTTAAGGCCAAACCACGCGATCAGTATTGTTTTGTAACATGGGTGAACAATACTTTACACAACTCTGTCCTGGAATGAAATCGGTAACATATTTATTATTGCAGCAGTGTAAGAACTGTTGGGCGTATTTTGAAACAATTTCTTGATAAAGTTTTAATGTGGATGTTAACATGGTTGCGTTTTAAAGGAATAGAAGAAAAAACGATCTGATGTACTGGGATTTATTTCAGTTTTTGCTGTGTTATTATTGGATCTGAAGAAACAGAATTGAGGAGTGATGGCAAGAGTTCGGAAATGGCAAGAGTTCGAAATTCAAATGTATATGTCTTGGATTATCCAACTAAGAAGATGTAACTTTCATCTACATTCATAAAATGAATTTCCAGTCAGCGATTTCGAAATTAAGTATTTTTAGGCTATGTCATCAGTGGAAATTCTGCTATAGTAGGGGTCTCAAAAATTGTATGTAATTGAGTCGTGAAAATTAATTGATTACATTATTATTTTTCGCATGTTTAACATTCTCGTTTTGGGCTGAGGATTGTCCAACAATTAGAAGATGCGGATATTGCAGAAACAGCTCTAGCACTTCGGTTATTGCGCCCTCATATACACCTAAGTAGTAGTTTTTTTTTTCCTGTCATTTGAAACGAAGAGAAATTGTTTCGCTTGGCCTGTTTTCTCGCCTCTTTGCCGGACGTACGTCATTATTTTGCGACCTTCGCGGCTCTTAAATTTCTTTTATTTGCCACAAAACTGAATTGCCGAAGTGCGGGAGCAGAACATACCATGATAGACCGACACTGTCACTGCGAGGAAATATAAAAGAATTACACTTTAAAAAATCGTTGCGGTTTGGCCTGGATCCAGAGTAGCTGCAAACTTGCGACCGTCGAGGCATTTGAAATTCGGTAATCCGCAGTTGCGAAATACGTAAAATCACCTTTACATTGTAAATGCTCCCTAAAACCGCGAATCCGCTTCACTTTTACGTTTTTTCTGCGGCGAGCGAAAGATAATGACAGCAATACACCATTAAGTATGATTAGTTTGGGGTTTTGGTTAATTTCCCATGACCGCGCAGTTTTCTGGTCGTGACATCACTTTAATTTCGTGGCCCTCGTTCTCTTTTAAAACTCGTTGCTGCGAATTAATTTTTCAGGACGTTTTGTTTTGTTTTTTCTGTGAAGAATTTTTCCTTGCTGTTCGAGAGGAGATTGCCACTGCCTTAAGGGGTTGCCAGCAAAGTCTCTTCTCGTTCCCCCCCTACCTCCTTCGCACCCTTCCTCTCCCTATCCCTCTCTTTTCTCCTGCTCGCGAAGTGGATTGCGAGAACGAGGCTTAAACCGCGGTAGCGACTTGGAAAAGAAAGTTGGTGAAAGGCTGTCGATATCGAAATTCGTAACAGTGTGCAGAATATGGGGGGGGGGAGGGAGGCGGAGGGGCGTGCGCTTCTGCGGTTTCTGGTGTAGGGTTCCGTCTCTGGGCTCTTCACAGGAGAAGCGGCGGGTGGGGGGGGGGGGGGGCAAAGAGGAGAGGCGGTGGAGGCCCTTCCGAGGAGTTGGGAGCGGGAGCGGTAAGAAAGCTTTAATCAGCGCCCTCGCAGCACGCCACCTCGTGGCCCTTGGGGGGACGCCAAGAGAAACGTCCTCGCCGCCTCCGGAGGGAGTAGGCAGAGGGGGGAAGCGTTGTTCTCCTATTGGGGCGGCTTGAAATCGGGACGTAGCGTCGGTAGTTTGGTAACTCAGATGTATGACCTCGGGCCGTGAGGGTTGAGATGCAAGCGTGAAAGTGCTAGAAAACTACAGACTCCTAACTCTAATGAAAAAGATGGTTTTGTGGGCTCAGAACTCGAAGAAGAAAATTTAATGTATTTCTTGTTTTCCTTTATTAGAAGAGTCTGGTAGACAGTTGTTATTTATTACTACTACCAAATCACCACTACCCAATAAATACCATACTTATTGCTTATTGTTAACAATTATTTCAAGTCTATGGGGTCTATGATCAATGCTAAATTAATAGAAAATATTTGGTTTTCTTTAAGTGTGATACCATGCAATGAACAATATTCCCATTGTGAAGCGACCTCTCTTTCTGCACTATGCGTATTGGAATTGTTTATTACCTCCTTGATATCTCGGAGATAATGAATAAATTGTACATACTGAAACCGTGTTTCTAAACATCGATGTTCAAAATTAAAATATGGATGTTAATAAAACATCGCCCACAAACCAATGTTTTTAAATATCTAGTTTTAAAACCCTAACCATAACTAATAGTTATCATTAATTCTATTAATATTCACGTGTGTGGGGGGGGAGTAATTTGACGGTAGAGGCGTTCATTCATTTTTATTTGAAATTTAACTGACAAAATAAATCAAAGAACGATCAGAACAATCCACAAATGTAATATCTGATCCGATCTTTCAAAAATAACATAAGACTGCATTTATCAACGAAACCTGTAGATGCTAAAGTATTGTGCTCTAATGTTTTCGTGAACAATATTTGCTCATTCAAAATAGCGAACGCGCACTTTCAATTTTTCTATTATGACCAGTTTGTGTGAGTGGGCGACGGCCGTGTTCAGCGAGCGCGTCCATCTCGCGTTGCTGGCGGACGGGCGCCGTCGCTGAAGGGGCCCCATCCATCAAAGATGGCAGCGTTTTCGTGACGTTCACGTCCCGCCGGCCCTGGAGATGGATGGAAAGTTGGATCGCGTCAAGAGGTCGCTGGATTGACACGTATTAAATATCGCCGACTTAAATCGATTAGTAAGAAAATTTACCGCTTGGTTGTTGGTTCGCGCGTACACGACGGGTGGGGTGGAGGGGGGTGGGTGCGTGTGATATGTTGGTCCGCTTGAAGGCGGACGTTTGAGGTTGATTACTGTAGGCGGAGGTGCGTAGCTTCGGAGGTCGGCCGGCTCGACGGCGTCATGTCCGATCGATTGCTGACTGGAAAGGCCCCGAGGGTTGTTGCACGTAGGCAGGGAGCCATCAGGACGGCCATTCACAGCTGTGCTTCATTCGCAGATATTTACATCTAGCGTAGTCCCCGACGCTTTAAAGAGTTTTTTAATTATTTTTATGTATTACTGATAAGTTATTGCTTGATATGAGCTCGATATGTACTGTACATAACGTACCTGGATGGAGAGGATCGTTGGGTTACTAGGGAACTATGAAAACATCTAAAAGATGGAGGGAGTCTTGAAAGGAAATTTCACGAGGTATATATGAAAAGACAAACCGTGTCTGTATCCAGTTAATAAGTAAATCTGAGTCATTAAAATTATTTGAAAAAATAAATATTGTATATACCGAGCGTTAACGTGTTTTAACGATCTCGGGCGACAATAAGCCCTCAGGCCAAATGTACTCAATTTTTTTTTCGCCGCTAGATCATTTTAAAACCCTTGAACACCACTGGTTCTACTGTGAACCATCAAGTACTACTTTTTGAAATGAATTGAATTTGCCTTATTTGACGTGGCGAGACTCGGGCCATCAGGCCCGCTCATTCCGTCTGACCACGCAAATTTCGCTACGCTCCTTTCATCTAGCAGAGAAAGGAGGTATTTCTTGGGCGAGAAAGAGGCGATTTCGAATTTAGCTCAGAGGCGTCATTTAGGCTTGAGGATCTTTTACATGCAAGGTAAATCTACTAACATGGGACAGCCGGCTTTACTTCCCTCCGAAGGAAGGCGTACGAAGGATTTTGTCGCCCTAAAAATCCACGGCTTCGATCGGGTTATAACAGTCCGGTACGCTAACCGTCACACCATCGCCGCTACTCTCATGTGATGCGTAAGTTACAAACGCACATTGGCTTAATTGTCGCTGCATTTCTAGTTCCGGGTTACCTGCGGTAAAAAGACTCATGAAACAGAGAGTGTCCCTCCACGCTCCTCCAACCGTCATCGTCAGGGAATCCGCTCTCCCATTCCTCGAGGGCCTTTTTTGGCGTCTCCTGCAATCTGAGAGTGTAGGCTTCCGCGGCCGGCAGTCAGTATTTACTATTACTTCTAGGCTGTCCGGGTGGCGCCGCGTCGTTGGCAGATAGGCCGACGTTTCGCCTGTCATGTCGCAGGCTTCTTCAGGGGTAGTGAGGTAGTGTTCAGTATTTACTAGGCTGTCCGGGTGACGCCGCGTCCATGGCGAAGGTGCCGACGTTCGGTCGCCATGCTGCGTCCTTCCTCAGGGTAATGCCATTTAAATCCTGCATCAGCTTCGCACTGAGCTGTACGCACTTCTTTTCGCGAATCCCAAGAACACGCTGAGCGGGTCGTAAGGTCTGGTTGCGTAGTCCCAAAAGCTCCTTGATGGACTTGGTCCTCTCACAACCGTCATTGGGAGTGCTGGGTATTGAGTTCGATCATCTTGTGTAGCGGCTGGAATGATGGGAGCCCCAAATTGTATTGCTGAAGGCAGCAATGCAGAATAATGAAGGGATCGCCATCTGCGAAAGGAGCCACGACGATATACAGCTCCGATGCACGGGGATGTGAACGCCGCGAGGTTGGAGTACAGTTGAAGATAGAGGTTTATAGAGAAAGCAAAGTTGCAAGAGATAGAGCGAGGAGGAGAGGGAGAGATTGCTGAGAGATTGTGGGTGTGAGAAACGGCGCCTGATGAAAGTGGCTAATGCCAGCAAGCCGTACGGTTGAGTTAGAACAGCCGCGCGGATAGTGGTGCGGTCTGCAGGGTGAGTCGCTGATGAGTTATGATACGTGTCCGAGTGGCTGCGCGGAGGAATAATGTGCGGTGGGGGTGCTGCGCGTGTGTCAGGCGCAGTGGTTTTGTGGGCAGAGCGCAGGGGCGGCTGGGGTGTTTGATTATAAGCGGAACGGATGATACGAGTGGATATGTTATGGTGGTTGCGGTTAGAACGGTGTCAGAGCGGTACGTTGAACATAGTTTGCTGAATTGCCATGAAACATGACTCGAACGTAAATGTCTCATTGTGGAATGGCTAGCTTCTAGTTCCCCTAATAATGTTTGAAGAAAAGAAGGGAAAAAAAGAAAGAAAAAACTTCTACCTGATTAATACGGAATACATATCTGTACGATACTGGAAATTAGTGATCAGCCATAAACCATCAGTTTGGCCGCTGAGAACAACGGATACAAGATGGGATAAGACATACACAGAACGATCTGGAAGTAATAATTATTTATGGAATAATTGACTCGACCAAACCATCGAAACTACATCCACACTCGCAAAATAATAGCTCGTTCGTTGTTCAGCTGGATGCTGCATTGTTGGGCCACGCAACCTCTTCCCGCCGCGCGGACGGGGGAGGGGCGGGTCGACCGGGCAGGTGGCGGCGTCGGCGGTCGATGGGCGGGGGCGGGGGCGGGCGAGGAGCGGCCGAGGGAGGCGGCGCCACGCGGCGCTTAACGCGAGGCGCGAAGTGTAATTACGCCCCTTCGACACATGCAACGCCCTCGCTGCGCCCCGGCGTCAGCCCGCCCCGCCCCCGTCCGCCCCCGCCGCCTGCCCCCCCGCCCGCCCCCCGTGCCACCCATCTCCGCCTGCGCCCGCCCCCGCCCCAGCCCGCGCTCCGGCCAGCCCGCGCCCCGTCCCCGCCCGCGCCCCCGCCCCCATCCTTGCCCCAGGCCACGCCTCTCCCCGGCTACCCGCGCTGAGCATTTCGTGTCGGCGCCGCCACTTCCTCGCCTGCTCCCATCTGCTTTGGTCTCAAGGTTTGCGTTAACGCAATTTACTTGTTATACTTCGATTTAATAATAGAATATTTGGACGTTTAATCAGTTCGTCCTAAACGACATTATTGTAGTGACGTTTAAGCTCCCCTTTGGATGACACCGTAACAGCTGTTTAAACATCAACGGACTCTAATGTTTAAATGGAAGGATACACTGGCTCACTGAAACGCTGGAATACTAGAATTTGAAACGTATTATGGCAAAAGACACTTGGAAGGTGGTCATCTACACATTGTGTATTTTTCCATCTAGTCGTGAATTAAATTTTTTTCACAGTTAATTCATTATTTCCTGAAGAGCTTCGGGTGCAATAAAAATTAACATTTTCCATGCTCATTAAAATGTATATTAACGGTACTGTGAAGTATAATTTACGATTTTCTCTTTGCCGTTGCAGTTTCCTTTTTAATGATCGCGTCCTCTGTATTTATTTTTTGACCTCCCTCTGTTTCAATTACGTCTCTTGTGGCTCTCCCGGCCGGGACCTTGAGGGAGCTATTTTTGCGGCGGCACCCTTCTTTTCCGTCCGTCTCGCCAGCCGGCGCAAGTGCTTCGCGGTCGGCGCAGTTCACGCGAGGGTCTGGCGGACAACTTGGGCGTGGTCTCTCCGAACCTGTCGCGAATCTCAATGCTCACCCGCCCAATCGCACTCCCAAAGCCGCCCTCCCACCCATCATATCTATTACTACATCTGCCCACTCATCACTTCGTCCACCAGACCGCCCGCTCGCCCACCTACCAGACCCCCGCCCGCCCACTACCCACCCACTCATCAGATCTCATATTTCTACATCTGCCCACTCATCACTTCGTCCACCAGACCGACCGCTCTCTCACCCTCCATACACCCGCCTACCCACTCACCACCCACCATCAGATATGTTACTACAACTGCCCACTCATCACTTCGTCCACCAGACCCCCCACCCGCCCACTTCCCACCCACCCATGAGATCTCCTATTACTACATCTTGTCCCCATTCATCACTTTCGTCCTCCAGAGCGCCCGCTCGCTCACCACTAGTTTGACCGCCCGCCCATTTTCCAAACTCTCTACCAGACTGTTCGCCTACACGCCATTCGCCTGCCCGCCACCCCAACCTTCCAGCCACCCATCATACCGTCTACTCCCCGCCCCCACCTACACAACTTCCGTCACGCACATACACACGCGCGCAAACACACACACACACACACACACATCGCCCAACAGTCCGCCTTGCCAGACCACCTGACCTCACACACACACACACAAACACACACACACACAGACACACACACACACACACACCGCCCAACAGTCCGCCTTACCAGACCACCTGACCTCATACACACACACACACACCGCCCAACAGTCCGCCTTACCAGACCACCTGACCTCACACACACACACACACACACAGACACACACACACACCGCCCAACAGTCCACTTTACCAGACCGCAGACCGCCTGACCTCCCACCCGTGCCAAAACCGACATTCCCGCCTGGGGGGCCAAGCGAAAACCGGTTGGGGCACGAGCGGATTTAAACGCTTCTTTTTTGCGAGCGGCGGCGGCGGCGGCGACGCTGCGATGAGCCACGAGCGTCTGGAGGGCGGGGCCCGGGCCGGGGCCACCCAGGAGGAGGCTGCAGCGGAAGCGGGGAAGGTCAGCGAAAGTTTCTGGAGCAGTCTGTCATCGGGTCAGTGGTCGCACTAGGTGGAGCCGCTGCGCCTCTCGAAGCCTCTTGTGTGGGCGCTTTGTGCCGCGCCTCTCGTGTGCTTCGACTTGGGCCCGGGTCGGCTTGGGTGGCTCAGGGTCGTCTATTGATGCTGCAGTGCCTCTGACTGGGCGATCTAAGGCCTATTGCCCACGCCGCGGCAGAAGCGCGCGAACGTCAATCATCAGGGCTCTTCGCCGACGACGGACAAAGGGACCGCAGCAGGTACCTGCTTCGGTTATTGCCCACGCCGCGGCAGAAGCGCGCGAACGTCAATCATCAGGGCTCTTCGCCGACGACGGACAAAGGGACCGCAGCAGATACGTGGGCAATAGGCCTAAAGGTTTCAGTCCCGACGGTGGTAGGATTTGCGACACTAGCTACAAAGCTGGGTAGAATTCAGACGCTATCTGGAGGAGATTTCTAGCGGCCGGCTGCTCTCATCCGTAGTTTTTCGTTCTCCAACACCAGGCGGATGCCGGAGCAGTACCCTAACAAATCGGGCCACGAACCACGCGCGATCTTTCCTTCCTCTTCCTTGTCCTATCCGCATCCATTACTTACTTTCGTGTGCACTACACTATCACACATGTCGGGATATAAAGAACTTGTCCCGGCTAGGCCGGTGCCAGGCTGCTGAGAGATACCTGATTATGGGAAATCTCCGTACGCCCACGTAGGTTCGCGCCAGATCTTGCCATCTATCGGAGAAGATCACAACCAGCTCCAGCGATTAAAAACATAAACTACATTTACGGGACTAATGACCTCAGCCGTTGACGCGGTTGTTGTGATATTACGGGAGGCAATTTGCGTGCTTATTGTCTCCTGCATTGGTATAGAAAGAAAACAAAAATATTTTACACGACGGTAATTTTTCAATTTCCTAGTTTATTCATTTTCTCAATATTCGTTCTCTCATGTGCTAAATTTTACTTTATATGGTAATTATTTCAATTCCTTTTTTTAAGAAACGAGTGTCCACTCGTTTGATTAAGCCAGATTCTCTTAATTTCCCCGGATTACTGTGTTTTCCATTGCAGTAATAAGTGGTAGTAATAAATTTTCTCTTAATACAATTAATTAATATATTATTGACTCGTTGAATATCACTTACCACCGCATTGCTTTTGATTTTGAATTAATTGGTTATTTCTTGTGCCGTAAATTGTTTGAAGATGTAAAATCCACTTGCTTCATTGCTGATAATTTTTTTCCAATTCCATAACGAAATGGACTGGCTATAATAAACTGCACCGTGTGAAATATCTTCTGAATACTACCCCAATCTTTGTTAATAAGTACTTTTCAATCACGTGCTTCATACCCACCAGCCAGCAGCGAGTGCCAACTGAGAAGTGGGCGAGCCGCGGGGCTCGGGTTCAAGGCTCCGGTCACGGCGGTTCACTTGCTGCGCCTCACCTCGCTAGCCTCCCTGCTCCCCTCGCTTCTCTACGTCGGCGTCATGGGAATTTCCGGCCCCGCCTCGAACGGATGTCACGCCTGCCTCGCGTCGCCCCTCCCCTATCGTCTCTGCTTTTGCGCCAATTCTAGAGCGACCCCCCGACCTGCTCTTCTTCAAGTGCTCTTCCACTCACACGCTTTAATACCCGGTCTCCACACCAGACGTATTGACCGGTTTAATATATTATTCAGTACAGCTTTATTATTAATGATATATCTTATCTCTCAGGTCTAATAAAAATTCAATTCTTGAAATACATCTTTTTTGAACCATAACCCTTTGAGAGAAGCGTGCAATGCAATACCGGATTGTATAGATGTGTAATAGTTGCTGAATGTAGAATGTGTAAGATGGACGATGCAATATTTATTGGCGTTGTGCTTTGAAGATTAAAACATCCATTTGCCGGGCAATGTTCGTTGCATTTTCCTGTATAAAGGGACTACTATAAGAAGGGACCGCTTTGACCGCTACTGCCTGGTCTACTGCTGGCAATGGCTGCATCTTCATCACTGCTGGCTTCATCACTATTGTAATGGTAAATGCACCTACGTACATGTGAAGTACGCATTGCTTAAGAAGAGCAATGAATATTTCTTTCAAACTGTACGTGAAAGAAATATTACCCTTCATGCTTAAATTAGGGTCGCGTCTGGGGCAGGCGCCCCAAGGCCTACGGCCAAGGCGCCTACGGTCAAGGATGATTAGGCTCCCCGAACCGCTGTCAACGCTAACACGATCCAGGCGTGGAAACAGGGATGTTTGAGAACTTGTGAGTTTTCAAAAGGGCAAAAGTCCTCTGACAGTTATGTCGATTTATGGCGTCCAGGGCATGCCGAGTTCTGGCGGGGGGGGGCGGCGTAATGGCCTCGTAAATCTCCCTGTTTCCCATATAAGGATCCTCTAGCGTTGAGAACGCGGGAGACAGCCTAGAGACTTAGCTGTGTACACTTCACGCTGCTCTGCAGCTCTATTTTTCGATTAAACTTTCATACTTCATCGGACTTGGTCTCTGTACTTGAAACCTCGCTCACCACCACGCTCCTCCAGGGAACTTAGCTTCCCTGCGAACTCAACTTTTTTTGCATCCTGTACTGGAAGCATTTGTAATTGCCTGCAATCGCTGCTAGTAGCACAACACCTGCAGCGAAAGGCATTACACTATCTCTCCCAGTGACGTCGCCATGTACGACGTTCATTTGTTTCAGGCCAAATTTTGTCAAAATGGACTTTTCTTAGAGTAACGCCTCTATACCATCGTAACTCGTGCGTTTTTCTCTCCCAATGGACCCCGCCGGGTTGGGTACTTCTCGGGCCTGCGGTCTTGGCGAGCGGTCAATAGCTAGTCCGGGCCTGCCCGAGGGGCAATTTCTTCCACGCCTTGCCCCCGCCCTCGCGCCCTTGAAGTCCCCTCGCCCCGCCTTTCCTTTACGACCTGCGCGGGAAACTCAACGTAGTGATTGGGACAGAGGCTGATCCAGAGAGGAATTGTAGGAGGGGACACTTTTTTATTCAAAATGTTTTGGCCGAATGTGTCATATTACAGATTATGTAGAGTGACGCAGGCTAAATTCAGCTCGTGGTGCGATACAATTTTATTCGTTTTAATGTTTATACAAAAATATTCTTGCTTGAAAGTTTCGTTACAAGTTAAAATTAATAGTTACTGAAACATTGTGGGAGGGGAAATTTCCCTCATTTTACTTCCCACAGAACCGAGCCTGTTGGGCTGGTGCGAAAACATCGTGTAGCGGCCCTAGATATAGATATAGAGAGTAGCGCATTCCTTTACGCCGCCGATTCCGCCATTTTATATCCAGTTCAACCGTGAGGTATTGAGGGTGTGTTAGGAACCAGCAATCTACCAAAAACCAATGATAATATACTCGAAACTCTTCCGTAATGCCTTCGATTGTTATCATTCCCCCCTAACTCCCGGCTGCTGCCAGGCGGGACTATTAAAGGATTTGAAATGGCGGTGGCCGTTCAAGTTGCACGACTCTCTGCGTCTATACTCTGGTTTAAACATAGTGACACTTCATGGTCAGGAGCGTGAAGGAGAGGGAGAACGTTGCCATCCAATCGGGGGCTCCAATACTAAAAATGTATGTCATAAGGGAGTTCCCGATTAGATGACAGTCCCCATCTTGCTCGTGACTGTGAAGTGTCACAAATAAATTCTCGGCTATCCGGGAGACGCCGCGTCATTGGCTGCGAGGCCGACGTTTCGCTTGACATGTCGCAGGCTTCCTCAGGGCAGAAAGTGAAGTGATCGGCTATTAGGGACTCTAGCCTCGCGACACGCACAGCGCGCTCTGCTGCACCAATGCGCTTCGTGCGCAGCAGATTTTTCTTCTTCTGAGAACATATGAACTTTTATCTTATGCGGCGGCAGAGGGACAATGGCCAAGCTAGAATATAAATAAAAAAAACATATGAACTCGCTGCAGTTCATTGTTCTTGAAAGTTGCTGTTAAGTACGAACTGTGGACTGGAAATAAACTGTGTTGA
Source organism: Gryllus longicercus (assembly GCA_038098605.1). Taxonomy (NCBI): domain Eukaryota; kingdom Metazoa; phylum Arthropoda; class Insecta; order Orthoptera; family Gryllidae; genus Gryllus; species Gryllus longicercus. The sequence goes on along the minus strand of JAZDUA010001176.1, from coordinate 1,082 downwards.
AAGTTGGAACGATGACTTCGAAATCGAGTTTGGTGGTTACCAGTGGTGTAATAGTGTTTTGAATAGAACAAGACACTTCAGAAGAAATGAATAAATACTCCGGTATAAGAAGTGAAAGACGGAATGAAGCGGTGTAGTTCTGTGGACTGAATGACGTTTTGTTCTTGTAACAACGTGTGGTGAAACTTTCAAAGGCCAACTTTCATCAGTTTTGTAACTAATACGAAGTTTTGTTCTTCTTATTTAAACTGCAAGCGTAATGTCACAACCTTGTCTTCCAATTGTTTCATTGAATTTTAAAAATGTAGTTGTAAGTATACTTCTTATTAATTTTTGGTAGTTTTTTTGCTGTCAATTCTTGATTCCGTCAGTTCTTCTTGATATAGTAATACAAACATTGGACTTGATAATAATCGATACTTAAGGAACGAACAGAGTGAGAATGCACTTTTCCAGCGAACAACCAAGTTTTTTCCCTTCACCTGAAAACTTGCTGAGTTGGGCGAGGGATCCTGTTTTTGTGGCGATCCTAATTGTTTGCTCGATGGCCGTGCCCCTGTTCTCGAGACCTGGTGTGCCCCCATTCTTAAAAACACAGCACATAAAGGAGCAGATGGTTCCTCCAGCGTTGGTGTAATTAAACAGAACCTAATGGTGCAGGTTCCCTTTGAACGAAAACTGGCGGACACGGAATAACACGGGACTATCATTAAAAGAAAGAAGTTGAACGGTGGATTGTACGTGTGTCGAAGGGTAATGAGAATTTGTCCATTGCATTGACAAGGTCTGGGCAGTACTTTGTTGGCGGAGGGGTCGGCAGGGAGGGTGAGCGGAGGTGGGGAGAGCGAGGATAGAAGTGGAGGGCGTGGAAACGATTCTCTGGGGGGGGGGGGGGGCGCCTGTGCAGATGGCTTTTATTACCGTAGCGCGTTCTCATTTAGATTAGTACCAGTGGCCACCAGACCAGCGGTCGTAATAAGAATTGAGGTGTCAGTAACTGTGGACTGTCGATTCCTACTGCAGGGAAGTGCAGTTCGACATCTATTTAAAGCTTTGTTAGCTCTATTCCAGATGGACTGTGT
>JAZDUA010001338.1:0-99662 GCA_038098605.1 Gryllus longicercus | reverse complement strand
CTTCGCTAGTAGCTCGGCTCATCTGCGCCCCTCATTCTCTTTGCCTTCGATGACCGTTAAAGATAACCAGGTGAAGTTTGATTGTTCAGGACGAAAAACGTTCTCTCAGACGCAGTTGTGTGGCGCTTGCTGTGCTGATCGGTAGCGTGTGTCGGCGCTGCTTGTGGCAGTAGTGTAATTTGGTCCTTAATGAGAGTTTTATGTGAACAGAGCACATTACATACGTACAATTTCTCTACACTGAAAATACAGATGTGTGTTTTGGCATTTTGGGCATTTCCTGGCGTTAAGAAGTTCACACGAATCACTTTCACCACACGGTGTATTTCATTGCTAATTCATCCGTTTAACCAGCAGCAAGCAATAAGCTAACGACGCTATGAAATTCAACAGTAACTATTTGAAATCTGTCTGTGAACATGTTATTCACAAATCTTATAAAGAAGGATGGTGAACATTCAAAACAAGTGCTTATCATATCAAGATCCCTACCAATCTAACCTTTATACCACAGCTGTCAGAACGATGTTGCTTCACAACTGCTTAACATTGCAGATTAATATCTGTACCTCAATGGCCACAAGGGTGTTGGCGAACAGATCTCGACGCCAAGAAGAGGTCTCCAGAGCACAAACGCTGGCACACGAGCAAACCATCAAGTCTTTCAGCATGGCGAAGATGATCTGTAGGGCAGACAGGTCTCTGAAGGTAAGAGGGGAGCCAACATATTTAGGGGAGGATACCGCGAATAAGATATCATTGAAATGGACAAGGCCGTTCCCCATGCTAGGGGCGGCGCTCCAATATCGTCCGCATCCCAAGTTAGGGGCGACTGAGAAAACGTTGGCAGTAGCTCTAAAATGCAACAGCTCAATATGAGTACACGAATATTGAAAAATAAAGTCACCTACGATCGATTTTTGCAGGACCGCGCAGAAGATTCTTACGCCGAGTTTTCTGGGTGAAATATGTTACCTGTGTCAGAGGCTAGCAGTGGATCTGGCACAGAGCAAAATGCCAGTAGCCGCATCGCCGGCTCTTATGGTGACAGCAGAGAAACACCATCAGTTTCTACAGCACCCTCTGTTTCTACACGAAGTGGCTTGAGTACAGTCATCTGCAATATGTTCCACTGCTTCAAGTCTGATTGGCCAACGCACGAGATGGTCAAAAGTGATGGGTATCTCTGTAATGCGTGTCTGATATCGAGTGTACAAAAGCAGAGACAATAGTGATGAGGACAGGATAAGGATGCACGCATAGTGAAATAAAATGTATCATAACAGCATCCTGAATGAACAACGAATAAGAAGTCAATTAAGTTCTGATCAAAGCAAAAATACACCATCATCTGCTGAATTCGATCAAGTTACACAGCAAGTGAGTATAGAATTACCATCAAATGTAATACAAGACTCCCACCTCAGGTGAGAATGCTATGGTTAATTTCTGGCCTGAAAATCTTGTCTGCACCTACCTCGCAACGAGCACGCATTTTTAGTGAGCACACTGCAATGAGAAATATACGAAGAAGTGTGCAAAGATAAAGATGAAATAAGATAATTTGTTGTTACCGAATCTGATATTAGAGCAATCACCGACTTGAATCACCATTGGACTAAATTGGAAATCACCTGGCCTTTAAAATATGAACTGGGATTTTTAACTACTAACGCCAGACAAGGATTTGATTAGAATGGGATTTGAAAGTACCAATTATAATTTTCAAAAAATAGTTGAAGTGAACATAGAGAATGCACGCCTATACAAGTATATTGAATTCTACGGCCAATAATCCAAAGAACTTCCAAAAAAGGTTCCTTTTAAAGATATCAATTAAATTCTTCATATATTATTTTCAATTGAAAGTTCGTGACTCGTCTATGGGAACTATTACTTTATAATGTTGCATGTACAAATATAATTTTTCTGGATTTCTGTATTACAAAAATCAGTCTTTATATCACAACGTAATACGCTCAGTATTTACTCACGAACTGTTTTCTAACAACACGTCTGAAACGGATAAAAAATTTCCTTTGAAGCAGTGCAGTGGCGTGTCCGCTAAGCACATCGCATGAGTTACGGACCTCTGGCTAACGATCTTCGCTGTTCCAAGCGCAATCACGCACGGCACTTTTATATTAATCGCTCATAACACCGAAGTTTCCACTTGCACACTTGTTCATTGCCGGTTTTTGCCCATTTAAAAGTCTTCCAGATGAAATATAATTCAGAATGTCACTAGAATAGAATATCACAGAAAAACGATGAAACAAATTAAATCACATTTCCCTTTGCAATGTTGGTGTGCTTTTGTAAAAATTTACATATTTGAAAACGTTTCATTCAAATCTCATTTTCCGACAAATACAAAAACTTCAAATAAAATGTGGTATATGTTATCATGTATATAATTATATCATGTAAACATTTTTTTCTCTAAATTAAAATAGTGGAGCTACAACAGCAACTTTAACTGCTGATGGTACATCAGATGCAATCTCGTACTATTTGTGCCTTTTAAGCAATAATATTGAACTAGTTGAACCCACGAAACTCTTTCCAATCCGCAAAATGTTCGTCCGGTCTGTGATTGAAATTCGTGCGCTTGGAAACACGAGGCAATTGGGCCTCGACGTTACGAATTGAAGCGTCATATGACGTTCTCTCCAAATGCTATAATGCGTTCTAAAATTGAGGTATTTCCAAAACATCACAAATTATTTCAATATTAGATGAAAACTAATATTTTTCAAAAAGAACTGCACGTGAAAGATATATTGGAGAACACATTGCTATTAGAATTGAATCTGAAACTTGAATAATGAATAATAGCTGATATGGTTTCGCTAAAGATTGAAACTATTTTAAAAGCATTTCCACATAGAAAATACCTAACGTGCAAGTTCTTAAAAAGAAACTTTAAACGTACATTTGTGGGGCTTTTGCATCCTCAGGCGAAGAACGTGAAAAATTATCGATTAAGAATTAAAATTATGTAATACAAAAATAAAAAAATGTAAGATGCAAGTCTTCTTCCTCTTCTTCCTCTTCTTCCTCTTCTTCCTCTTCTTCCTCTTCCTCTTCTTCCTCTTCTTCTTCTTCTTCTTCAATGTTCTTTCGGGTTGTAGTCACCATTCCATAATGCTAGCTCAAAGAAGTTTTCGAAAGATATGTTTTCATCTATTTACCAATCAATATTATTTTATTATTATTACTATTATTATTATTATTACTACTATTATTATTATTACTATTATTATTATTATTATTATTATTATTATTATTATTATTATTATTCGTTTATTATTACTTTCTTCCACAAACGTTTTACAATATCAAAGGGATATTATGTCTGTCAAAGAAAGTGTCGACTAAAATGTTTTTCACCTTTCTAATTTCCTCCCTGTTGGAGTGGAAAATGTAACCAGAACTTAAGCAGATTATACCTTCTCTTCACGAATTATTTTTTAAATGTATTTATTTATTTGTTCATTTATTTATTTATGGTTGCTTTATAGCAACTCGGGTTATCAGCGATCTCATTGTGATTACACCAGTACATATATGTTAAACAAGCAAAACAAAGTACTTTAACATATTTACCTATTTCTTGTAGTTTCCAAATTTGTAACCTTCTGCTGTTTTGAATTGTGCATTTATGAAGTCTTCTATTTTTAGTAATTTCCCATGATTATCAAGTCGTGAGTATTCAAGTATAATATGATGAGAAGATACAGAAACACCGCATTTAGGATAGGTTTCAGGGTTGGATATTTATAACAGGCAACTGTACACGAATTATTGTTATCACAGCAAAGTCAGATAAACCAGTTTCTTTACTGGTCATCGCGTAACTTTAGCACTTTAAATGAAACTTCATTTTGAGGTTCTTAAAATATTCCTGAACCATAAACGATTTCTGGCACTTATTTCCTGAGGGATCTGTTGTCGCGCACAGAGCACGCATGATATAAGAAATAACGCACACTAAACACTGTATTCTTCAAACCGAAGTTCATTCGCGCCTCTATGTACTACAAAAACTAGAGTAAAAAAGTAGACCTACACAAAAAGCATACAATACGGACGCCGAACGCTCTGGAAGTCACAGTAATATGGTGTGAGAGGAATGAAGGGATGGTGTGAATTTGAGGATGGGAGTTTGTGCACCCCTTAGCAGGCAGCAATCGACTGCAATCTCGACCTTCTGCGCATGCGCAGACCATCGATAGTGCTTTCGATTGCTTTAACGTTCGAGGGTGCACAAACTCCGTATCTTTTACTGGGCGTCTTTTCTTTCATTAGGTGTCGAAGGTAAGAAGCAGAGCGTCTGTGTTGTTGGTTATTTCCTGGCTCTTGAAACGGCCTTTGAGGCCGAGCTACGGCGCCCTCGCAAGCACGCACACCCCCGCCGAGCAGGAGGGGAGTGGTGGAAAGCAAAGGAAAGGGAAGGGCACCCTCTCTCTTCTCTGAAACACGCTTATGGGCAGTCGGGAGAACCATTCTATTCCACACCAGCGTTTCAAAATATTTCAAGAGGTTGTATCTTTCAATGTGTACAGTAATTCAATAGCGGAATAACGTTCTTAAAACTGGTGGTGGCACAAGAACACAATCTCTCATCTTTCTAGCTTTCGCAATTTTCCATGCATTCCGAAGTGTCTAAAAACTCATTAGGTCTCTCACAACAAGACCATTTTCTTGTGAATGATCTTTGCTGTCCGGGTGACGCCGCGTCGAAAGTTCTGTTGCCGACGTTTCGACTATTTTTCGTGGTCTTTCTCAGGGCTGGTCTGCCGGAGGGAGACCACGATAAGATGGTCGAAATGTCGGCAACACAGCCTTCGACGCGACGTCACCCGGACAGCCAAGATCATTCACACGAGTCCGGCCGCGGAAGCCAACGACTTCAAGGCAATTTGCTTGGCTTGGCTCAGTTTTTTGACGGATTCTTCAAACTATAATACTCAGGAATAATGCAATAAAGTATATTATTATAATTCGATAATAATTTCTTTGATAGAAACGTGATTTGTTGGCTGAAAGACTCCTAGAGTGGGGAACCGTTGTAAATAACTACATTCATTTCCCACTTACCATGCATTATCACTTGATAATTAAACTAAGTTTTGAAAACAAATATGAGAGTTAAAGAAAGCATTTCTATCGATAGAACATTTTCACATACATTTTCATTTCTGAGCATGGACAAGTAAAGGCAGCAGCAAATATGTTTCAATTTTATTTTTCTAACGAATTTTTGTAAACTAAAAAAATAACATGAAAGTACTTGTCCTATAATAAGCAAGTCTGTCAATATTTTGTTTTATGTAGTAACTCTGGCTGTGTAATTGCAAAGATTTTTAATGTAATAATTTTTATGTAACTGATGGATAAAAATGAATTTCTTTTTATCTAATTTTACAAAATATGTTGTCTAAAACGTGATCTTTCATGATAGGAAAATGTATTTCAATTGAAAATCATCTACGGTTTAATTTTATTCTCCAGCCTCAGAGGTTGGAGTATATTTTACCCTCAGAGAGGTAATACGTACAAGGACTTACTGAAATATCTGTAATAGTGATAAGAAGAGATATTAAAATTATACTACTCCTTTCTATTTAATATCTACATCACACAGATTATTGTACATGTACGGCAAAAGATACAATACTATTGTTTACGTTAAAGCCTCAATTCTAAATTATAGCCGAGAAATATCAAGTTCGAGTCATTTTGTCAGAGAAATGATTCATGAAGTAATTGAAATAATGTTTTACATACTGAATTGTCTGGAGAGAAGAGTTATTGCAATGGGAATCCGAATTCATATTACGTACCACATTTGGTCGATGGCAACAACACTGACGAGAAAAAACTCCGCACGCGCATTCGCAATTTACTAAAATCAGAACACGAAAAACCCGCTCTTCTGTAATAAACGTTCCAATAATTCAGTACGACCATTATTTTCATTTCCATGTGATAATAAAAATGTTTAGTGTAATACAATTGAGTGTCGTTACGTGAACTGACTGAAAGATTCAATAGTCAAAGATATTATAAACATCAGTTTAAAATAGAGAACTTGATCCCTCGTAATGTGTTACTCATTTGCAGAACAATAGCAACACGCAGAATCAACTTTTTAGTTATTATTAAAGAAAAATCCAGTATTTGTTGCTTCGTAGTATAAGAATGTTATAACCGTACATGGGAAATTCGAAAGGTCCGCGGAAAAAAAAATCGGTAACAAATTTGAAAGATTTTCCTCTTACAGCAATTCAGATGTGTTATTAAATTTCCATTTTAGACCAAATCCACAGTCAACAACTCCATGTGGGGAAAAACTAGAGGTGCTAAAAAACAACGTAACTATTGAGAGTTTCTTAATGTATTGCTTTTACTTTAATCGTGCGAAAACTACTCGTTTTTTCAAAATATTCTCAAATATTCTCAATATTTCAAAATATTCTCTCCATGGCATTCTTTAAAGATTTGATTTCTTGGAACAGATTTAATTTAAGACAATATCAATCTTCTCCATTTGCAATGTTAACTTTCTACAATTGTTGAAAGTACACTGTTTTCCAGAAATGGTATTTGCACCTTTTTGTACAGTTCTTTGACACATTGGAAATAAGATGTTTTCCAGCGAAAAGCTCCCGTTTCCAACGAGCAATTACAATACATTATCATTTTACGAAATAAGATCAGAAAGAGAAAAAAAACTCTTATTGCTCCGATTTTCCATTTCAAAGACATTTTAAAATGCGAAAGTGTATATCTCTGCTTTACTTCCAATCATCTATTTGTAATTGCCACTTTCTGGTCCTGGTGGGAATACGCTCTCCTTGCTCGTTGGCCGTGCTCCCCAAGCGAGAAAATGATGCAATCACGAACTGACGAGGCCGCTTACTAGATGAGGTCAACAGGCGTGCGGATGGCGATGTGTATGGATGTGAGCAGAACTGCGAGAGCGTTGGCCGGCCGGGCGGCCAGACATACGGACGTGTAGAAGTTAAATAGGTTATTCGAGAGAGAAAAAATCACTTCTAATATCCTGAGTATCATTGCTCTTCCCACTCCTATGATCATGTAATGTATTTCTAATTCTCGCTCGGTCTTTTTAATTTCTCTCCTTACTTCATAAGAAGAGAAAATATTTTGTAACGTTTTCCAGAAAATGGCAAATTTCAAAAGAAAAACTTTTATTGCCGCAACCAGCTAACTAAAACATTGATAAATCCAGCCCTTATACAATTCAGACGATTTTCTCCAAAATTAATATTTTCAATCGATTTGAAGGAACGTGAAGACCTTTGGGTTTGTTAAGGCGACAAATAGTTATTGTCAGGGTTGGGAAAGCAGTGAGGTGAAATTTTCGTGCGCAAAATGTTGACATTTCGAAAGTACAATATTGAAGATCTGAGATTTTTATCTTTAATAAAATCTCTTCAAAACAATCAATCAGATAAAAAAATCCACCCTTGTTTTCAACGTCTAGGAGTGCAGTTCCAAACTATAATTTCTGAATTATAATTTTTCAAATGGCTAGCAGTTCGCAATTATTAAATCATTGATTTTTCCTCATTTACGACACGCAAAAAAGGGGGGAAAGATCACCGCCACCTCCCGAGCAAAAAAATGCATTACACTTACGGAACTAATGACCCTGGTAGTTGACGTGCCCGGAATCACTACACAACCAAACAAACAAACAATCGTTCCAGACCTCTACCCTTTGAAACAGACGTCAACAGGATCCTATATTCCGATTTAAACACAATGGCATTTTGGTCCTCGAGTTGGTCAGGGTCACTGTCATCTAATCGCGAGCTCTAATACCGCAAATTTAGTCAAAACAAAAGCTCCCGATTGGTGGGGGAGGGATTGAAAAGAAGATAAAAACGTCTTGTCTATATTGGAAGGTGATAAGCCGATCTCGGCGAGTTTTGCCCACTCCATCGGCAACTGGTGTATTCACGCGATGAGGTACGTAACTTTAGCACCTCCTGGAGTTTTTGAACGGTTAAATCTATTGCAATGCAATTTGCACGCAAGTGCATGAGGGATTGTGTCTAAATGATAGGTGATTTCATTTCCATTTTCTCACTTGTACTTTACGACATATAGAGGAATATATTTTTTTCAAATGGAACTATACATAATTGTTAAGTCTATCATGACGAGCGTAAAACTATACATTACTTACTACGCGTACACTTTTTCAAAGTATTAATAGTTTTTGCGTAATTTGGTATTATATGAATTTGTAAGAATCCCCACATTATTAAGAATTCTTTATTGGGTAATAATAGAGAGATTACTCAAACTCTCCGTTTAGCTCAACGGTGATCGAAGGTTTTCGCCTGGACTGCAAGGCACCGTGTCCCATCCTGCGTAAATATTTTTCTTCAATGTTTTAAAGAATATATCCAGGACACTAAATTCAATGGGAGAAAGTAATTTCCATTTACATTTTAAATTAGCAGTAAATTAGATGGTTGGTGTCACTTAGAGTTCAAGTTTCAACTAATAACTGATGTGCTACTAAAATAATATAATATTACGAAACCGTTACCAATAATATGTGAAAGTATGTGCTGTTTCAGAACCAAGCGTTTTCTAACGATATTGCAATTCACATCAATACATTTACGTGATCATTAAGAGCTCCTGTAACAATGGAAAAAGTTTTATTGCGAGCGTTCAGAGTAGAAATTTTAAGTAATACATTTTACCGCCCATGAAAATCCTCTCAACGAAAGACAAAAGTTCCAATGCAGATGCGAGACTGAATTTAACATTTCCAATATCCTGCATCCATTGTGCCTCATAATGGGCACTACGTAAAAATGTGAGACATTCATTTTAACAAGTTTATGGATGAATGTAAACTACACTGGCGAAATACCTAGAAAATTGAAAAATGGCATTTGCAGCTCGACGTTCCTCGTTGCAGTTTTCCTCACTTTGTCCCACAGGAAGGACAACGCATTAGTCGCCACCAACCAGTCACTCGCATGGCATTACAAGAGCCACGGAGACATTATTGTAGTTTGTTTTTTTTAGTTTGTAAAAGCAGAAAATTTGCGCATCATAGAGAGGGAGACAAACTCGACGACGCTCTTCAGTCTCGAAATGCAAAGCAATGGGAGAGCGAGTGTTAAATATGCCCTAAAACTGTCCTTATTTTGAAGAAACGGATACGATTATTTTCGTTCCAACAAAATTAAAATTCTTGTGTTAGCTTTTAACAAATCATTAGCTTATAAAAAGTTATCCATTTTTAGTGTCACGTATTTCTCCGTACATCTTCTGAAGCTAATAAGTTTAGTAAGGAGCTCCCACGCATCCATAAGTTTTTACTTAAAATAGCAAAACGTTTCGAAAACATCGAAGTTTTCTCTTGTGATTGTTGTGTAGAAGACAATGGTAAATCACCACATTTCCCATATTATCATTCAAATATCGTTCACTATTCTATAGCGAATGGCTGCCTGCTGATGTGAAACCTCAAACTAGTCAAAAGAATGAAAATTAATTTACGGATATGTTCAAAAGGAATTCCAAAGCTAGGCTTGGCACTGGCGTAAATAATAGTCATACTCTAACATCAAAATCATCTGCACAATGAAATCTGAAGATTTCCTAATGCACAAGGATGCATTTCGACACTGGTTCAGCTATAGATATGAGTTATGAACTGTATTCGGAATTATGTAACATTTTATAATACTTATTATTGACAAAACTCCTGTGAAGCTGTTTATTAAAGCTTACTCGTTAATTTATAATTATGTAGCATGTGAATACTGTATTTCAATCGCTAGAGAAAACTGTAAGCAAATTACCTTTTAGCTTCATTTTTCGAGTTATTCGAGATCATGAAGAATTTTAACACCTAGAGAGCTATTGAGTATTTATTTGCATCACAGAATATAGAACTTTTATAGCTCGTATTTATTACTACATTTAGTAAATATCAAGAGTATCTTCTCCACTCCCAACACATGACTATTATAAATGGTCTTATATTCAAATATAAAAAGTATGAACGGAATGCAGGAAGGGAGTTGAGGAATTGAGCGAACAAGAAAAGTGAGTAAGGAGAGGAAATAACTTAGCGGAAATGGAAGACGAGAAATTTCCTGCTAGAAAAGTGCATGCAGGCGCCGTCTGCGCTGCCCCCACACTCCCCGCCCTGCCCCGCCCCGCCCTGCCCCGCCGCTAACCCCCAATTTCTTCCCGGACGTCGGTAGCTGGCTCTCTCAGCGATATGAAGGGAGGGTGTGCCCGTGAGTTATTTTCACACGATCGAGACATCGTATCAGGGGCCCAGCCTTATGAGCGAGTTCAGATCATTCAAGATGTTACGTTTTATCTGTACCTCTGTTTAGTTTACCAGTGTTTCAACGAGGAAGGAAAAAGAAACGAGGGAATGTCTTGTAAATTATGTTTCCATCGGAAAACAGAATAATACTGTAATGCGAAACAGTTACTCGTCACTTTCATGATTCGGCTTTCGGCACATTTTGATATGTTATGATCCTTATACTTTCTTTAGTGTACAATACCATTGTTGAATTACTTATAAAGTTCAGTTGAATTGGATTTATTATTAAATAAGACATGGATTGTTCCATATTATGAAAATTCCGAATACATTAAAGTGTTCTGTAATACTCGTCAAATATATTATAAGTACCTAATCTTTCACAACATATCAGAGCTTTCCCTATGACAGTATATGTATTTGTCTACTGGTAAGAACCGTGCAAAAAGCGTTACAACCTTATTGCACACCTTATTTATGGTTTTGCTTAAATTCTTGCGATGCACTTCGATTAAAATTAAAATGAATATTTTCGCTGATTTTCTCGTAGACTAGAAGTTGAAAAATTGGATCCAAGAATTAATTTTACAATAATAATACATTATTCTACAGAATTTTGCGAAGTGATGCAAGGAATCAACTGATAACACGGACTCTGACAGTGAGGTCGTAGAGTTGGAGTCCCGAGATGGCAGGATTTTCGGCAATTACGTTGATTAAATCACAGTTCAGAGGACAATTCTAGCGGCCAGCTACTCTGATCGGTCTCCGTGTATTTTCCGATCAATACCTGACGAATGTCGGAACAGTACTATAACTAATAGGGCCACGGTCCTTGCGCCATCTTTCATTTCTCTTCGTTGTCATATCATCGCCCTTTACTTCCACTCACAGTTACATGCACCACGCTACCGCACATGTCGAGAGAACAATCGAGAGCTTAGAACGTGTCCGGGTTGGGACTGTGTCCATCTGACGAGAGATACCTGGATTGCGAAAACCCCAGAAACGGACGTATTGGTTGCCCAGGATCTCAGTATCCAGCGGGGGAAGAAAACCGCCACAGCCCGCGATAAAAAACATTCATGGCACTTACGGGAGTAGTGAACATTGCAGCTGACGCGACCGGAAAAACAAAATAAGTAATGAAGCAATTGTTAGGAGCGCTTTTGAGAAATCTGGGGCGGTCGCGCTCGTCCCTGCCCGACAACGCACGGAGGGTCGTTTTGCATGAGGAATATGTGGGCCGACCCGCCCCCCTTCACCCCAAGACATCGGGATAGGAGAGCTGAATTCTGCAATTTGCATGCCGCACAAGACTATTTTTTAAAAATATTTTAGTTTCATTATTTAATCTCAATTAAATAAAAATCACAACGCCATTAATCATACAGTATTTATTATTTGAATAAAATAAAATAACAATTTAATATTTACACAAACTAATCTGCTCATAAACAGTTGCGTTTTCATATTGTGCTCATTTTGCATAGGTTAATATTTCAATTGTAATAAAAGTTATTGATTTTCATTGATCATTAATGTATCAGTTTTCATTCATGTAATTTAAAAATGTTTTTATTGAATATGTTATTTTATTTATTTCAAGTCACATCAAACCTAAGTGGTTCTTAGTGAAGACATGACAATCTTTCATTGAGTTACTTTACATGAACAAATACACATAAACGTATATAATATAAAAGACTGTATTTGTTTGATGGTTGGTTGGTTCGTACTTAATGCGCTGCCGTACCGTTCATCCGATTGCGATAAAACTTTGTCAATTTATTGCTTGTACTAGTGGGAAGAATATAGTCATACTACGATGGGAATATGCATACTCGTATCCCTGCAAACACAGACACGCTTTGATGATACTTTTACGCTGACCCAAGCGCGCCTGTTCAGGCTCTCTACGCAATGGCGCTCTACGCAACCCGCTGCATACTGACGTACTAAGTGTTTGCCAATTGAAATAACACCCGGGAGAGACGGGTATACAGAGACAGAGGCAGACATAGACGGAGAGAGAGAGAAACATATAGAAAGACAGAGAGAGACGGGGAGACGGAGACAGAAAGGAGCAGGGTCAGTGAGAGACGTGGAGAAAGGGAGAGGGAAGGAGAACGAGAGAGATTGAGGGTATAACAACGTCTGCCGGGTTCCGAAAGTATACAATAAATTTAAATTTCACAATATATTATTTAATTTTATAGTAGCGTTTTTTAAATTTATTTTACATGTCTACGTACGTAAAAGAAATAAACCGAGAAACAAGTAAGCTGCAATATTCCAATAAGGACGTAGCAGTTTATGGTACGGGACAATCTTCTTTGGAATTCTACTTTTATTGGCCGTTCAGTGTTCAGCTTGCTCTTTTGTCAATCATTTCGTATTACATCAGGTGTATATGAACGTAAGTAGCTGTGCCACTTTATTCTCACAAAAGAGGGCATATTTCCGAGATCGATAATTCATCGGATTCTTCACCCTCAGGAAATCTCGTCTAGAAATTTCAGCGATGCGAAATCTTTAGAGCTGACCGAACAAAGATCCGCTCGGCAATAAAAGCGCAGAAGATTTATAGCTTTATGAAAATCCCATTCAGATCGAAAATTCTTCGAACATATATCTGACCATGATTAACACCTGACTAGTGGTCAGCAGCAGCAAAAATGCTGCTCAACAAAAACCACATAAAATTATTTTTCTTGAACTAGCACACACACTGATCAAGAACAACAAATAAATATAGTACTCTCGCATAACACTGAATATATTAAATATTTTAACAAAAACGGTCTTTATATATACTATATAGTTATTGCAGTGTTTACGAAGATACACATTACAACAGTACTTTACATAGCAACTAATATATATATATATATATATATATATATATATATATATATATATATATATATCTGTATGTATAACTAGTTGCGTTTACAACAGCACATACTTGTTCGTATTATTTAAACTGCATTTGAGAACTTGTTGACGGCACAAATTTGAAAAAATAAATATCTATATTATATTAATGATGATAGTGATGATAATAATGGTAGTAATTATAATAATAATAATAATAATAATAATAATAATAATAATAATAATAATAATAATAATAATAATAATAATAATGAATTAACGTTGCATTTCCTGCAAATGGCAACATAGCAACAATGGCAACTGTTGCCGAAGAAAAGTTGAGTTGAAGGATACGTAGCAGAGAGTGGAGATTGCACCTGATAATATCAGCAATCGGCAAAGTCACGAAGAATTGACAAAAGACTGGAAAAAGTGTACGAGATTGAATGTCACGAGAAAACCCCTTAGAACTATGCAGGAGGTCGCTTTACTGGGTACAGCGTGCATCGTGACAAAGTTTTTAAGTCTCGAGAGAGTTAGAATGTATGGCCAAGAAAGTGAGTACATCACTATAACCATTAATTACTGAAGGACTACAAAGGTTGTTTAGAAGTTGCAGGAGGAAGGTCTTAACTGTAGCCTCATATTTGTACTGACATGCCATGTCGTGAGCAGAATTACTGCGACATTTTTTGTGTGAAGTAAAGGAATAATAAAAAAAATAATAGCGTACACCCAAAAATAGTGACCAGAGTCCGAGTCGTGAGCAGCGATTTCGGCTCGTGATCGCTTGGATACAGCGTTCCTCACGTCCCGCAAAATAACTTATTTTCGATGTGTAGAATACTGAAATTGCAACGACTGCTCAGTCGATTGAAAGCCCATTTCGAATTCTTTGAGTGGAATGGATGTGTTTTCTCCTGCTGAACTTGCAATAATCGTAATGAATGATGACGGAATACCAAATTAATTTTAAAATAACTATATCATTTCACATTTATTGGAACAAATTTTAGATTTGTCGACAAACCGAGATATCTAAAGCGATTTCAATTTCAATATTTCTTTATGGAGTGTAGGAGATTTTTTAAGAATCAGAAGAATGTGCATATTTGAGAATTGAAAAAACATAACACCCAACGATATAGCGAATCCCCCTCCCCCGTCGCTTCAGAAAGATTGACGCGAACTTAAGCAAACCTAGTGATGACCACTCGCGCCACTCCTCGCCCCTGATATACTCCTGTTCTATATTTTTCCTCGAGTTTCTGGATATCTGAAGAAACAACAGACACCTCTACGGGGGCTGAACCGTTCTTTCAATTTCAGCTCACGTTTGAAATTAGTAGTATAGATAAAACAAAACCTTGCACGAGAAACGAGCGATGCAAAATTGCGAGAAAAATTGGAATTTAAATATTTCGTTTCGCAACAGCCGTGAAGAAATATTTCCAACTCCGCTTCGTAGCCGCTCGCGTGATTGGATTCCTGCTCTATTTCCGATCTCCAGCGGCAAAGGCTTCCTGTTTATCTGCTGAATGAGAGATTGCCGATTGTCAGACTGCTCCGCCCACTCATCCAGCTGTCAGCTGCCGTTTACGGCTGACGGCGGCGGCGGCGGGGGCGCACGGAGCGGGAAGCGAGCAGCTGACGGAAGGATTCGGGGAGGAGAAGGAATCCCGGGGCCTCTCTCCAACCACCCGACGTCCTCGCTTGGAAATACGCCGGATCGAACAGCCCTTTCGTCGCCGACGGGCCTTGTTATCAACTGGCGTCGACATACTCCGATCGCAGTCATCACATTTTATTACAGTTACAGTTTGCAGTCGCTTTATTACCGACAGTTCCGCTAATGGCAACGAAATACAGAGAGGGACGTACACGAAAGTAATAACATCAACATTAGAAATATTGAAAGTAAAAACGTAATAGGAAAAGTTGAAATATTGGTATAGAGATAAAGAATTAATCTTCAAAATAAAATGTTGTTGTTGGAAAGAGAAATGTAGTGATATTATTTTATCTATAGATAAAATAATAGAATTACTCGTGTGAGTGTATGTACACGCGTCAGTGAGCGTCAGCGTGTGTGAGTGCGTGTGAAAAACGTAATCCGTAACAGTTGAGGCGTTGCGTCAGATAGTCAGAAGCGACACTTCCATGAAATTTGAGATATTGCCGTAGATCAGAAATTGATCACTAGAAGTCTCTAATGAAATTTAGTTTGAAGTATATTGTGACTAAATACTGAACTTTAAGGCAGTGTTGTTATCAATTTCTCTGATTGGTTCTGCTTTTTTTGCCATGAGAGAGAGAAAAAGAGAGAGTCACAATCAAACTTTCATCATCAATAAGAAAAATTCATTTTAACTAGATTTTGCAAACAATAGTTAATTCGGAACAATAACCGATGAAAGATAGAGAAATGATGCATTTCTGCCAGACGGTTGCAGTCAGATGTCGAAAAAATGGAGTGAATATCAAGTTAGAATATTAGGAAAACTGCTTAATATAATGCTTCAGTCCTCAACTTCAAACTCTGAACATCTTCGTATTATAAAGGATAACTGCAAGGGACATAATTAAAATTGTTCAATCGTTACCATTGAGCGTGCATTGACATGAAATGTAAGATTCATGTTTGTTTCATCTCACTAGTTCCCCAAGTACTAGTTCCCCATACTAGACTACAATTTTTTTGTTACTTTGGAAACAGAGAATCATGCCCGCGAAAGGAGAAACATCTGTTCCGAACGACTGCATGGCTGTCACATGTGAGTAGTTAAAGTATTCTTTATAGCTACCAACATGGAGGGGTACTCAATCCCACAATTGATTACCATGATGGAAAGTAATTATTTTAAAAATATACAAATTTTACAACTGGTGTTTTTGCATCTCTTTTCTAACGCAACGCCTGACGCAACACCAATTATCACACTTTGCTTTACCCTTTTGCCCTTTTACTTAAATATTCTTTTTGTAATTTTATCACTAGCGATATTTTAATAATTTTAAAGAAATCAGCGATTTCAAGAAGTCATCAAGATCCAAACCACTCCATAGATAAAAATGGACTAGATACAGAGAAACCAAAAGTAATCTTTATGTGCCTTAAAAGGAATAGAATGAAGCAATGGAATAAGTTGTCCAATATGAGGCACTGAGAGCATGACATTATGATTCAAAATTTCTGAGTTATAAGCCATATTTATAAGGAATAGGTAGAAACTATTGATTATATGTCTCAATTTGCCCCATTGTAGCAAAGCCCTAATACATGAAAACATACGACATGGTCTGCAATTACCTGCACGGGCAGATCTGTCATGTCTACTAAGTTTCGAAGATATGCTCCCAGTGAAAAGAACATCCGTCAAAACTTGTTACAACTGGGTAGAATAATGTACAACCAACAAATCCAAAACGATAGCTGGAAAGAAACCAAATTTTCGGGATTTGGAGAAAGAAATGTATCTATTTGCAGATGGTGAGCTATGAGATGAGATCTTTCCAAACAAGAGTGGGGGAAAGTCTTACATACAAGAGTTTATATTTCGAAGTCAGCGGGTTGCGCGGCATCAAACAGAGCATAGCGACAGTTCTCAGAGCTCTGTGATTTTTTCCTCAAGATGAAGATAATAATTAATTTTAAACACCGAGAAGTGCAAGACATTGCTATATTGCGAAAACCATGTTTTTATGCAAAGTATTGTAAAGACACCCAATGTCGCTCATTTTTTCTTGAGAAGCTGATTGTAATCTGTAATAGACTGTATAACAATATAATATAAAATATGTATCAATAAGTTATTAATAAATATATTTAATATTCATAATAACACGAAGTAGAAAAATTAGAAGAGTAAAAATATTACAGAGACAAAAGATGCAGAATAATAAATTGTTAAATTTATTTAAAATATAAGAAGAATGTACTCCCACATATATTATCATAATTGTTGAATTTATATCTAGTGGGGAGTTTTTGAAATGGGATAACAAATGGAAAGAGCTAATATAATAGAAGACTGAGTCTTAACAAAACATGAATGTCTTCAACAGACCATTGCGTTGTAAAAAGGCCCCCAATAATAATTTGACAAACACTTTTGATTGCGTTGTCTTTTATTCGTTGAAAAATAGATCGATAAATAGATTGATAGATAGATAGATAGATAGATAGATAGATAGATAGATAGATAGATAGATAGATAGATAGATAGATATTGATTATTCGAAGCACGTCAACTGTTGTGGTCATTTACAAATAATTTTACCAGACGTTTATAAAATAATGACAATTTGATATAATGTAATAGGCTATTTGTTCTTCACCTCGAATCGTCTACCATAAGAAGAACACGTGCACACATTCTCGCTCGGAATTCAAATTTGACCTTATATGGGAAAAAGTACAGCATACACTGCAGCCACTTGCGAAACAAGGAGCGAACGAGTTATTTTATGGTATGTAAATCTATGAACAGTAACTTCCCTTGACATATTGTGACGTCATGGATACTCACAGCGAACACAGACACAGCGCTTTCATATAACAATTATTTATTTACAAAGAAAACACAACAAATATTTACAATGAATTTTCTTCTTACACTCTAGCTCTGATAGACCTACTATCCCCTGATCGCGGGAGCGATCCAAACCCGATTGATGATCGGTGTCGATTGTGGCATTCGCCACTCCTACTTCTGAAGCGCGCACAAAGCCAAGCTTCCGTGACCGGATGTCACACTGGGACACAAAGTCCGTACTGGCGTACCAACTGATGGTTTGCCTCGATCGCAGGAGCGATCTTACTCGATTGAGAATCGGCGTGAATCGTAGCACTCAACCACTCCTCACCTCGGAGCACGCACACAGCATCGCTCCCACGTGACCGCCGTCACCCAAGGACACAAAGTCCTCCACAGGCTCGTCAACACGTGACTTGCCTCGCGAGCCCTGCCCGCCGCAGAACCGTCGTGGCGCCAAGTTTTGTGCAACTGCACGAGGTTCTCCCACTGTCTCTAGAACCCTCCCCCCCACTGGCTCTGTGCACTCCGTTATATAGTCGAGGCTCACGTGACCTACTACGTCACGCCGCTCCTACCGCGCGCTATTGCTAGGCATGAGGGTTTGAGCTCCGTTTCTTAAGACCGGAAGACCGCAAAGCCTCGTGTTCCGCGTTCTTGCTTTAAGGAAAAACCCTTCTCTCCTTCCTGTGGCGAGGAGTTTCCTCTTACTAATCCCTTACCAAGCATCCGCAAATAGATGCCACGAGGCACGCTGGCTAATACGTTACAATATCTTCTTAAGAAGACCCTACACTCATTACATCGCCGTAAAGACGCCTCTGACCGCGCGGTCATAGGGTTCCGAGTCCAGAATACGGGGGGGGGGATTTTTAACATTAGTAACGTAGCTTGGTCGAGTTCAGCCGCTGTCAGGAGGAGAATTCCAATATCCGGCTGCTCTGGCAGGTACTTTTCCGGGATTTCTCCGCAAGAGATAGTAGGCAAATGCCCGAGCTGTACACTTATAAAACGAGACACTGACCGCACTCAATCTTTCCTTCCTCGTTCTTCTCCTATAATCTCCCTTTACTCTCGCACACTTGCGCATACAGTCACTACGCTACCACACATGACGTCAGACTAAACATGTTGGAAACCTAGAACTTGATCCGGGTGGGGCCCCACCCAGATGGGGAAGATACTTGGGGTGGAAATCCTCCGTACGCCAACCTGTGGGTCGGCGCCGGATCTCATCATCCCCTGAGAGAGCAACACCGCCATCTGTCCCCACGTGTCCGGAAACCACAATCAACCAATCAATCATCGCCTACCGCCCGCATCGCGTCGCCCCTGTGACCTCAGCCAGTCTGCAGGCCGCGGCTCGATGCGCGGGTGCACCCGGGGGAGCGGCGTCCGCCGCCCACGCGCGCGCGGACCATTTTCATTTTGTCAGCGGCGTTTGACGCAGCGCCGCGCATGGCGCTGCCCCCCATCTTCCACCTTCGCTTTCCCGCGATTCTACGGCTGACAGCTCCTTTTCGTCGCCCCCCGCCGCCCCCCGCTGCCCCCCGCTGCCCCCCCGCCGCCCTCCACCGCCCCGAGTAGAGCGAGAGCAGGCTGGGCTCCGCCCCTGGCGGAGATGGCGCGGCGCGGCGATGACGCGGGCGAGGGCGGCGAGGACGGGCGAGGGCGGGCGAGGGCGGGCGAGGGTGGGCGAGGCCCAGCGACCGGAGCGCGCCGCTCGGGTTGTCGGCTGATGCCTCTAATTTCCCGTCTGTTGTTTATCTCTTGGGCATTGCGTTGTTGATTTATTTACCCCGAGTAATCACGGCTTGTTAGAACGTTTGAGCATTTGTCATCCCGTTTGCGTGTCCGGCCCAAGCAAACTCGTCCGTTAAATGGGCAGAGAAACGTGGTTAGCCGAGCATTACTTGCGGAAATATGCCCAGATTCGAAGCGCGCTCAGTCGCCAGGGCGGCCCGCTCTCTGCGAGCGCGGGGGCGGGGAAGAGGAAGCGGGAGCAGCTGGAGCCAGTGGCTGCCGTTATCTAGTTAGCTGCGGTTCGCAAAGCCCGTGGACGGCGCGGGGGCGATGGGCGGCGCGGGCGGAAAGGCGCGGGAAGGTGAGGAGCGAGAGGGCCTGATCGCGACGGACAAGAGAAGGACGCTGAGAGGACGGGCGGCGAAAGGCGGGAGGGCGGAGGAATGGCATGCGGTGGGCCCCGTGAGGGCGGGGCGAAGCTGGGGGTTGCGTGGGAGGGCGGCGTGAGGCGGCGGCGGCGTCGGAGGCCGAGTGGATGGGAGAGGTGGAGATGTGTGCGTGGCAGGGGGCGACGTGCAGCGGCCGCAGCTTCGCTCTGAGGGAGCAGAACGCCCGAGCCGACGCCACGCGACGCGACGCGACGCAGCGGGCGACTCTGGGGGGAGGGAAAGTCGGGCAGGGGTGGGGTGGCGGAACGCGAGGGTCGCCGCGGGTGATGAGCGGAATGCCGGTCAGCCCCGATAGCGACCGCTGGATTTGAGGCGCGCTGGACGCCGACGAGGGCGAGTGGAAGATCGGTCGAGGCGGGCGGAGGCGGGGCGGAAGAAATGGTGAGACGTCTCAAGAAACGGAAGATGGAAGAGAGTGCGGTATGGGAGTGGCGGGGCGGAGCAGGGCGAGATTCGGGACGCCGATGAAACCTCCAGATTCTTGCCAACGATTAGTTAGAAAACTGCTGGAAATTTATCAAAATCCCAATTTCTCGATTCCGAATATCCACGTCGATATAGGACGTCGTAGGGGACTACGTCGTAGGGGACTATCGTCGATATAGGACTACGTATCCACGTAGAATATCCACGTCGACTGCAGGACACTTCAAAAGCGTTGCTCCGCCTCCTCTGTGAAACGGCATCACAGAGCGAGGGCTCGCGGAAGAAAGTGAACACAAGCAGTGTGTTTTGGGTTCGATACGAACAGCAACTTCATCTCTTCCATTTGCAAAATGTGCAACGCTTGTCAACAATTATGCTCAGTAAACTTACTGCAATTATCTAGAACTAGAAAAGAATCGTCAAACACTGTTGCTGAGCGCCACAGACCAATCAAAGTTAAATAAATATAGTAATAATAAAAAATAAGGATGAGCCTCTTCCTGGGGTGTTCCCATACAACAACACGATGAAGAACCATCATCCTTCTCCGCCACAGTTCGGGAATACGTGCTGCCAGACTACGCCAGACATTTTCGGGATGAGCGGTAAAGACGTGCACCACCGTTACTACGCATGCACTGAATTTTACGCCCGTCACTTTACCTGCAATTTTTGTAGTCAATACTGAATAATTAATGTTTAGAGCCTCTGTATTGCCTTTTCTTTGCAAATCTCTTGTTCTCGACTTCTCCTGAAGGTTTTCCTACCTCTCAAGCATAATGCAGGTGAGTTACACCAATCAGGGGCTCAATGACAGGAATTACATGTAACTCCGTTAAATGAATTTCCCCCACCATATGTTCCTTGGTAAAAATTGACATATGCTCTCTGCCTGCATGGTCTAGGAGTTTGTACTGTTTCTTGAGGGCGCATGTTTCCTTGAGCCTCGGAATATGTACCCCCACTCCTTTACTAACATTGGTTGAATTCAGAATAAAAGATAGTAACGAGCGATGTTGACAAAATTTCATACACAGAAATATTCGCTCTAGTTGGATAGAAGCTATTTTGTTTTTGAAATCAGACTGCGTTTTCTATGAATTAGTCCTGTCGTCAAAAATTGTATTCTGTCGTCAATAAAAAATAACCAACCCGCCACTCGTCCCATATCTAGCGAAATGAGGGCTCAAGAAAATGAGTGGGAATAATAATTTTTATTCTGAGACGTCCTGCATTGCTTCCCATATAAAATTGATCATGTTAATATGCCAAAATTCGTATGATAGTCTTACCATCTATGGGAGGAAGTGAGAAAAATAAGCACATCTATAATATCTTTAACAAAATATTATGGTTTTTATTATCGCACTTCCTTTGATGAAAACATTATGGTATTGCGTTAAATATTCCAAGAAAGACATTTGATCTGTGTTTACTGAGATAATTTAAAGGAAACCCAGTGCACTTACTTATAAAACGACTTACAAAATGCTTTGGCATAAGGATCAAACGAGAAATTGTCTTCCGTAATTTGTTTTTAAAGTCGCTATCTGTTGTTTTATTACCAACTAAAATAATTCCAGGCAATATGAAATACCTCGGGGAACACTATTACTCTAGACTCCTTTGTTGAAGCTTTTGCTGTGCCATTGCTTTGAGATAGCCCATGATATTGTTCTCTGAATAGGGTAATTTTTATTCAGCCCAAAGACGAAGATGAAATTTACTTTTATAACGCCAAGAAAGTAAGTATTCAAATAAATGTTACTTTTAATAAACCCAATTTTATTTTACACTAATGTCCGGAAGTTATTGTGTCAAAAAATACCTCACATTGTACGTTGAATTTCATAAAGAATATCATCCAATATTCACGAAAAAACTGCGGAAAAATTATGTTTAAATGTTTGTTTATTTCAAGACAATATTAAATAGATTGAATGAATAGTACACATAAAACACTTGAGACCATTTGAGTACTCCGCACTTTGGCATTGTTTTCTGCGCGCTCAAAATGAATCATGTGTACAAAAGAGAACCGGAGAACTAAATGACAAGAAGCAGTGTTAAGTGATTAGATAATTTCAGTCTAATTTTATTTATATCAAATGTGAAAATGGTGTATTTAAATAAAAAAGTGTTTGAAAGTTCCACTCAGCTTATACGAACGTTCGTTCAGAACAGGAATATAATGCGATTTCGATATAATGCGAATATATTTCGATTCAGCAGAACTAATGATGATTTTTATTTCATGACTCCAAAATATTGAATAGAAATTGAAACCTTACACATTAATTTTAATGAACGTTATGGGAATTGACTTCCAGTTGCTAACTTTATATTTTAAAAATATGAAAAAACGTGTGTGTGCATCTAGGCATTCGTGTGAGTGCCCAAGTGTATGCGACTGCATGTGCGTACGACCGCCTTGGTATATGTTTGTGCGTATATTCTTGTGAGTGCACGCACACAAGCACATATTCAAGCGTGTGCTCGTGGAGTGCCGGAGACTGAGCCTGTGCGTATCATCTCACGCTCATGTGCGTGAGTACGTGTGCGGGCGTGTGCGCACGCTGGCAATATAAATTTGTGCGCGAATGAGTTTATGTGCCAGCGAATGCGTGCGTTCGTGCGTAACGTATTTGTGTGCGTGCGTGCGCGCGCGAGGCAGTGTGCGTGCGTGCGTGTGCGTGTAATGCGGGAAAAGGTGCCACTTGGCTGCGGGCTCGCAGGCTCATTTCATTAGCGTGGTGTTATTTTCCGGGCCATAAGTCATGTTTTTGCATTCCAGGCCTTCACTGACCAATTAACATGTAGGCAACGCGCGCCTCCATCCTTCATTCATCATCGGTCGTATCTCATTATCGGAGTGCGATGCGCGTGCGACAGAACGGGGGGCGGGGAGGGAGAGGGAGGGGAGGGGAGGGGCGCGGTCGCGCGCTTCCCGACCCCACCTCCCGCGATGCAGCACGCATGGCGGGATGCGAAATGCAGGGGAGGGGAAGGAGGGGTGGGGGCCGCGGGGGAAAGGGAGGGGCGGAAACGCAACATGCGCTCGATGCATTCACCGCCAGCGTGTTCTATTGCCTAAGCTGCGAGTATCGATAAGCTAGAAGAGGGCTCCCGTGTACCAATTCCTCGATTAAAACGTCTGCTGCTTGACAGCTGCGCGTTTTACGAGGATTGGATGTCCTTTCGCAGTTGAAGGCTTTGAAATTGACGACCTTAATTCTGAGATCCTGAGCACTTACGGGGGGGGGGAATGTGCTTTGAATGTTGTATTCTTCAAAATTTGGTTTAGACTAATAATTTTGTTACAATTACAATAGGTTGTTTTAGGTTTCATCCGCAGTAACTCAATTGAGTAGGAAACGCTTATTGAAATTCGCCTGAAGGCCAATTAGATATTCAACAACATTGAAAATCTCTCTACTGGGTGTTCCGTGCTATGTCGAATTCATTTTAACCACTACACACGTTTCAAATCATAGAACGTGAGGGAAATCATAAATGCCAAAGAAGAAAGAAAAAATGTCGAAAGGGGAAAGCTGGAAGGAGAAAGAGAAGAGGCAAAGTACAACGATGCGTTGAGAAGAGAAACACGTGTGCATGAGGAGGAACCCGAGAGGAAGAAACGCGGATGGATGTTGAGCGATCGACGGCGGCCAGGCAAGGGACGGCCAGAGCGACTACGTGCGGGGACGTGGGAGGGGCCGGGGAGCGGAGCCGGGCAGAGAGGAGGAACCAAATGACTGGATATTAACTAGATCATTTTTAGTTTATTGTTTACTTATGGATGATATCCGCAAAGTTCATTTAACTGTATGTATGTTTGTAGACTTAACTGAAACTAAAATTAACTTGCAACTAGCATTGCGGTTGAAGAAACCAAATGCTACTTAGGGTCCATTTGGGAAAATTTGTTTTAAATTTGTGGAAAGGATATGTTTTTATTCTTGTGGTATAGTATGGATTTCTGGCTAGGTTGAGTCCGGTTAAAGTTGGGATTTGCAATAGGTTAGAGGAGAATGGATTCGATGTGCTGGGTATGTGATGGAGATTGACTTCTTCTTGAAGTTGTATATTGCATATAAACTGTGTTGTGTTGGTGTTGGTAATTGTCCTTAGTAATTGATACTGAATGTTTTGGATTTTATTTAGGGTGGTCTCCGCAGCATTTGGTTATATTGGCTACCAGTATAGTAGGAGGGGTCTAACTACTGTGTTGTATATTGTGACTGCAGTGTCATATAGTAAATGGCCGTTTCTATTAATTATTGGTTTTAGTTGTAGTAGTTTGATTTTGTGTAATATTATACTATCAATGTGATATTCCTATTCAAGTTCGGTATCTATGTTCAGAACTAAGTATTTTACGGGCTTATTTGAAGGATAGCAATTTATATTTCCATTATTTACTGTTAATGCGAAAGGAGATGAATGACATATGAATAACTATGAATATTTTATCAGCAGTTTAGTTTTGGTTTAGTAATATTCTTATATTTTCTGCACAGCTTTCTATTAGATTTATATACATTTGAATTCTGTTTTTGATTGTGATGTTCCTAATGAATAAATTGCTGTTTCAGGGGGAAACTGCGCTATTTGTGTGGGGTTTGGCTTTGGAATATCTGCAACACATATGTTAACTAGTGGTGCTAAAACAGAACGTACTTTCGCACTAAATTACGTGAAAAGTGCTCAAATTTTCGAAAAATTGTTCATGACCTTCTTTCAAAATATATCTTTAAGGGTCAGATATCATTCAGGGAAAAATCTTTATCTTTATTATGTTAGTTACAGGAAGGCTCCGGACACATTTTAAACTTTTGCATTTTTCGAACAATCAGGATTTTTAACGAACATGAAACCTGCACCATTATCTTAAATGTTCTTCACACTATCCAACAATAAAATTTAATAAAAAGCGATCAAACTTTTTTTGAAAAATTTGAAAATGTTCCATGGGCTTCGTGTAAAGTACCGCCGAAATTGAAATATCAGTTTCAAATCCAGGAGCCGTGGTGTCAACCATATTAATACCCGCTAGCTTTGTTCACAGACGGACGGACGGACAGACACGCGAAATGGACGAGACAGACAGGACAGACAGATAGACAAACGGAACGACAGACGGACGGAGGGACGGACGGATAGACGGGCTGACGTTTGAGCCGCTAGCGTTGTTCACTGACGGACGGCCAAGCTGTCAGACAGATGGAAGGATAGACGTTTTGCAGTCATTACGTTTTCGGAATCAAGGACCCACAAAACATGGATCTCTCTACTCCGTAGTGAGAAAGTACAAAGAAGGGGGGATGGGGGAACCTCTGGTGTAAGCCAGTTCATTATTTCGGGATTTGCGCGGAGATTATTAACTGCTACTGACAAAAGAGGTTTTCTAAACATTTCTGTACGTCTTTTATACAGTAGAGGGAGCTGATTTCCAAAAACAATTTTATATTAATACTTTTACTAGATTCTATCAAAAGCTTGCGAGATGTCTAAGAATATTGCTATTTTAACATTTTTATGGAATAATGAATATAAGTGTTCGGATATTCTTAATTGTTGCTGTTGCGTTGAAATGCGTTTCATCAAGCCGAATTGTTCTTTAGGTATTAAATGAGAAACTATATGTTTGGTGAGGTATTTTAGGTGTATTGTTTCAAAAAGTTCTGAGAGGTAAGATATTGATTTCTAATTGCTGACTTTTGCGGTTTATATTGAGTTTAGGAATAGGAATGATAACTACTTGTTTACAAGAAAATGGGAAGTGACTTATTTTGATGCAAGAGTTGTAACTACAAGTTACCGCTGGTGAGGGTAACCATTTTAGTATCTTATTACTTATGTTATCGTGGCACACTGATTTTTTATTAGGTCGTTTTCTTCTATTATTTGGTTGATTTCTTTTAGAAATCTGTTGTGGATTCTGTGGAGTGGGTCTATACAGGATGTTTTGATGCTTGTCATTGTTTTATGTTCAGTATGGGGTTGGGGGTTGACCAGGTGTACTGATCCTTATCCCAGGTGCGTGCTCCCTGACGTTGAATCAGGACAGCCTATGGAACGTCTTCGTCCACACGCCCACATCCCCTCCCAGGGGTCTCCTTGGATTTACGAGACTGACGCAGCACACAAAAATAAGCAAGAACCTATATCGGTATTGTTGCCGCAAGAGTGTGGGTTGCTTCAAACGTTTTTATTAAGACGTGCTTTCAAACTAATCAGGAAGAGATTTAAACTGGGAAACCGTTGTTTATGAAATTGAACACCTACAGAGCAGTACAGTACAAGTAAATTAAGAAAGGTTATTGTTCATAAAGTCTTTCTTAATGAAATTTTGTTTCGTAGTCTTTATTGCAATAATATTTTATAATTAGTGAAAGTTTTATTCTTTTTAGAATAAAAACAGCGCTGATATTCCACCATAACTACCTATTTAATATTAATTCAAGTACTTTCCAACTATTTTTGCTAGATATAAGGAGGCAATTTACATTTATGTGTATTTTATACTTTGAATTGTGTTTATATTATTTGTTTGATGAGTTAACGATGAAAAAGACAAGTATCCAATGGTCACATGTGTCACACTTCTCTTGTATTAGAGTGACGCAGTATCCCGCTACAGGGGGAACGCAGGGCGGGAGGAGATAGTGACAGGTGAGCCACTGTACCTGACGCCTGTTTGCATACATTACTTATTAGGTGTCCGTTACAACGGCTGCCTACCGTACATATGTGATGCTGACGTCATACATTTTATTTCGGTTTTTCCGCAGCAATTGCAAGGTGTGAAGTAATAACGAAGTTGAAGAACCTTTTTTTTAAGACACTTTACAGCAAACGGTTTACTGGAATTTGTTCTCTTTTTTTTCACTCCCTCTTTCTCGCATTGATAATTTTTACTTCCCAGAACGCGATCATTTGTATCGAAAGTTTTATCGCTTGAGATTACACCTTCAAATACACCGGTTGTTGGGGACACGAAGATGTGAAAAATATAGGCAGATATATTTTTTTCATTTTTATTGAAAAGGAAAATTTGTCTTCAAAAATTCATTACAACAAAACGATATAACCTTGACTCGTGTGTCTCTACTCGTGAATTTGTATCAAATGATGTGGGGAAATATTAACCATACCAAAAATGTCCCTACGTGTCATTTAATTAACATGAGTTATCATTTTCATATCAAACTTCCACTCGTACTAACATCTTCATAATAATCCCGTAATGTTTTTTCATTAGTGTCCTAATCTAGCAATGGTTGACGGATGAAACAGTACGAACACATCTCTTGATCTTCTTAGGATTTTTATCACAAAGAAGTAGTTATCACAAAGAATTAGTTTTCACAAAGAATAATATTTCATCTGTGCATTTAATTAACTTACTTTTAATCAGAAAAACGTTACTGAAATTCCAGAATCTTTCTTTTCTTAGTTTTCCATTTTTCCTCGCGTGATTCTCCTTGCTCTACTGTCAATTTAAAAGGTTTCGTATTTCTATAACTTCAGTATAATTGACGCCGTGAATATCAAGCTAATTTTCCTGTACTAAATTTTAGATTCAAGAACACGAAGGATATGTTAACTGATGCACTTACCCTGTAACGTAGACCAGAACCAAAGGAAACGTGAATTCTAAATCCATTCAAGTACATGTTTTTATAAAATTATTTTCCGGTTCACATTTAGATTTAATTATCAAATTAATTTTATTTTAAAAGGTAATAGGTATTTCAAAGGAGTTGCTGCAGATCATATCGAGTGTTGAACGAAACGATAAATCTATACATCACTTCAACTCCATTCATTAGCAAAAGGTACAGGAATCGCTCTCGTAGGGATCCCGAAGATTGCACGGAGCGCAGCCGAGAGAAAAGTAACTTCCTTCCCCGAGCGTTGCACAGCTCTCGTCCTGACGTTAATGAAACCAAAGTCTGGAACGGAAGCCAACCGCGTCCCACCTCCCGCGCGGGGCTGTCTTCGCGCTTGTCCCGCCCCGCCTCCGCCCCGCCTCCTCCCCGCCCCCCCCTCCCGCCCCGTCCCATCCCGTGCCTTCCCCGCCGCCCTCCCCGTCGCCACGAATTCACGAGCAGCTCCGACGGCCGGCGACAGGCGCCGACAGCGCGCGCTTCCACTGGCGCCGTCCCACCCCGCCCCCTTCCCGCTCTCTCCCCACCCCTCCCCCGCACCGCCCCGCACCCCCTATCGATTTCATTAGGCACGTCTCTCCGGCAGGACGGGCTGGCGCGAGGCAGCCGCGCTCTGGCCGGGGAGCGGGGCGGGGAGCGGGGCGGAGAGCGGGGCGGAGAGCGGGGCGGGGCGGTGGCTGTTCATAAATAACGCACGCAGCGGCCACAATGCCCATAATTCAGTCGGCATCGTAGCGTGCGAAACAATCAGGCCGCAGCTCCGCGTGGCGCGAGGTCGTCGTGCTGGGCTGGCCGAGCCGGGCCGCAGCCAGCGCCGAGCCCTGTTGCACCAGCACCAGCCAGCAACGCGCTCGTCGGCGCACTAACAGAATTCAACTTCGCCCAAATTAAATGGAATGGGAATGGGGGAAGGTAGCGTCCATCAGCCAGGCATCCGTCTTTGAAATCAGATTATAAACAAGTGGTCTGGAGCAGCAAAATTTCTACCGGGCAATCTGTGTTCTAACGTGTGGAGCTAAACCGCACATACTTTCTCGCTTTATTCTAAATTGTGTAACGTTCGTTAATACAGCGAGTTCAACGAAAATAAGATTGCGTTTTTTACTTCACTTTTTCTCTATTCGGGAAAAAAATGTAAAGAAAAAATTTGGAACAGTTTTGGAGAAAGTGTTTTCTTATACATTACATTAACTTCAAGTAGAAATTACGCGATTTTTAACAGAAATCATTCACTTTTTTCAAAGTCCTGATTTGGTAGGACAGATTTTTTTCTAAGAAATATCTCAATTTTCAATATTGAACTTTTGCAATATTGTACTTTTGGAAGATGGATATTAAAAGAGAATGAAAAAGCCGCTGAAGACGTGACATCACTCAAATCAAGAACGTGAACAATACATTTCACCCTCAGAATTCAATATGAGAAAACTTCGTGCAAGATGGGTGCTGAATTTGTTGACTGCTGACCAGAATCAAATGCGAAAAAGACTTCCCGAAAATATTTAGACCACTTTAAAAAAATTCTACTTGGTTTGTGCCTCGGAATATTACTATGTAAGCGCGGTTTCACCACTACACACTGGAAATGAAACCAACATCAGCAGTGGGTAGAAGCCGATGAAGTTTACGTGTAGACGTGTACAATGAGAAGACCATTTCATCTGCTGCAAATATTCTTGCAACTGTTTGTTACTATGTCAAAGGAATAATTTTCACCGATTATCTTGCAAAGGGCAAAACCATTCATGGGCAACACGCAGATGTGTATTTTGCATGGCAGCAGTAGAGGTTCCAAATTCCCACTTCAAGAAAGGCATCTTCAAGAAAGGAATGTACTTGTTGGAAATACTTTGGTCCTTAAGGACCTGTTGACCTTAAAGGGGACTATGTAGAAAAATAAATGAAATACAAATTATTATTTTCTTACTACGAGGTCGTGAACTATTCACATCGCCCTCATATTTCACGCAAAATCACGTGAATACTTCGAACATTTTGAAAAAATAGCTACATTATTTCATTTAAATATTCGTCTTTGAATAACACTTTTATTCACGAAAATATCTCTCCCTTCATTATTATTATTATTATTATTATTATTATTATTATTATTATTATTATTATTATTATTATGAGACTCCTGCCTATAAATTATGATTATTAAAATTCTTGGATAATCATGAATTTCAACAAAAATGAGACATGCGCCATTCTTTAAGCGTTAAACATATTTTGCCACTAAGTTCCCTCACTTCATTAAAGAACTAATGATGAATACAATCTTATCTAGAATTTCGCTTTTTAATATTATCCGTTCCAAAAAGCTTTGTTTGAGAGGCACAAAGTAAAACACAGACACTAAAGAACAACAAGGGTAACGGTAATGATAATTCGTTCGTTACCATTCGAGCCATTAAATACAGAAAACAGCGTTGAATGGCGACGAGCGCTTCAAAACATTTCACAAATGTTTAGAAATGCAGAATTGTACGGGCGAACTTTGCAGAGTACTCGTATATACAAGGCAATCTGCGAAAACTCAAAGCGGTGGCGTATGTCCTACTATTCTCTTTAAAGAGGCGACTTTCAAAATAAATGAGTAAAAGAGCATACACTGCATTCACATTACGTTGCAACTATTGTTGTTCCCTGGATTTCAAATTCCATTCCTCAGAGTTTTCCCCACATTTACTTTTTTTGTGAAGCCCATTCGCTACAGCAACACGTTTACCATGTATACAAACAGCTACAAATATATCTTAAGATTATCCATTGATATTTCAAAGACGTTATTTCTAAATTTCATATTTTGCAGATTTTGTGAATCAAGATGTAAACTACACGTTAGTTAAAAGATAATACACATATATCATAAAAAATCTATCAAATGTAAAAAATCTAACCCACAGTTCAAAATAACACTGTACGAGAGCAGCTACTAAACAACTATATTTAGTATGTCATAATAAGTACAGTAAAAACAAAACGAAAGGTACAAATTCACTTATCGCGACACCATTTTTCTTATTTAATGGCACTCCTCATGCTGCTCTCAATGCTATCATTGGTGTTCCAACTACCATCAAGAGCGAATTGGTTGAGCCATACTTCTCTTTCAGCTCCATTAAATTTCCATTGATTGCAAAGAGCCGAAACGTGCTACGACCAAATCCTTTATGCATTTTTTATATTCCTATCTTTCTGGTGTAGAACGTGGATGCAGTACACGGTGAGTACTTTTGAAGCAAACATCCACATTTTATGTAGGAATTGGGAGTGCTTCTCAATTTAATCTCAAATAAGATTTTACCATTTTTAGTGCTCGACCTTTAACATTGTAAAACCCATGTAAACCTATTTTGACAATTTCATATTTTTCGAACAAGAATATTGACGTAAGATCAGAAATGTATTTGCCTGATTCGCAGAGTAAACACTCAGGGACGTCGGGTCGCAACAGCAGTTCGTGCATTTCCTTGCAGAATTCCTCTTGCAAGGAGGAATAGTATGCTACAAACAACGGAGTGCTTAACGATTTTAACATCAATGCCATTCCCTTCAAATAACTTGGTTCTAACTGCACTTTTATGAAAAAATGAGTTATCGACGTCGTTGGATATATCAATGGTATTTCTATCGGCTGTATACTGAGTTGTCAGTTTCGTTTTATCCTAGACTTATGGACGATATAAATAGTTCAACCTGCATGTGCTCATATTTTTTAATGTGTCTATCAGCAATAATCATGGTGACGTCCTTCCAAGATATTAGCATTTACAATGCTCCTCCTCAAGGATAATAAACTAGCAAATATTTTTAAAACCCTTAAATACCAAATTTAAAACAGTTCAACAGACTTCGATAATGAAAATATTGTTTTCTTTAAGGGAAATACAGTTTTCCTTAAGAATGTAAGAAATGTTAAATTCATTATGTTGGCACACCTGAAGTTACACAGTCAGGTATGGCTGAAGCTACAAAATACCTTGTAGAAGTTTCATAGTGTGTAAGTTGCAAAGAAAAATAATGTGTGATAGTGATTTAGAGAAATGTCTTGACGATTCCGAGTATTTTCGCATAAGTTCTGAAAGTACTAGTCTTTGACTGTGATGTCAATCATCCACACAACGAGAGCATAGAAATAAAATATTCCACTCCACGACATTCTAGTATCCAAGAAGATGACTGTGAAGAAAAACGACCATTTCACGCCATAAAGCTTCAGTCAAAACACGATTTCAAAGGTTTCTATAACAGTAGTAAACACTTACGTTTTAACCAAATACCATTTTCCAAAGTCATGCAACTTAATTTTACACAGAACGTAGACAAAATTCAGCAAACGTGGATCATGGAGATCAATAATTTATTTCTGCAAGTGTACAATCAATCATCACCCCCAGACGTTCCGAAGAAAATGCACGATCACCGTATCTGCCTCCCCTCATCAGTAACAATTCAGTTACACTTTCAAAAGACAAAATATCAGATTTAAACACAATGATGAAATGGATGCCTGATGTAGATAAATCGTAATATAAAGTCACACTGCAGTGCTAATACTATATTGTAAACAATAAGTAATTCCATATTTCAGCTACTTGTCTGTAACGTTTCACGGAAAGTTTTCAGTAAAAATAAGTTGTCATTTTATAGTTATTATTTTGTAGCATCTCTAGTAAACAGCAGGTTCTATCTGCATGACAATAAGTCAAAAGTCTATTGTCAGACTAAAAAAACGTTTATCTGCAAAGCTACATTAACCATTACAATACTTCTCATAAATTAATACGCATATCTCTCGAAAATTTATTGTCATGAAACATCCTCCTAGAGAGGGAAAATTGCTAGAAACACACAAAGTTATATTGACATTTTGTCACTTAAATTAAAGCCTCAACTTCAAATGCGTATCCTGTAAAATTTTCATCCGTACCCTTTTATTGTAAGGTCGTGGTTTTCCTTTGCAGGTTTTAAAATGTATCAGTTGAAAAACCCGTACTGTATTAACTCTAATTTAAACGTAAAACGAATATTTATAAATGTATTTTGGTTAATTTTATATTTCCGGACATTGATGGGTCAACGGTTAATCCATAGGATGTTCATACATTTAACTGCAAATTCGTTCTCCTCCAAGGAGCGCGGATTTTTCAAGTGTGGACAGACGCGTCAAGTGATTAACACGTAATGGAATTCGTAAAATTAATTAGATCTCATAATTGCTCTAAACAAACACTTCAAAAATGAACACATGGTTAAGACAAAAGTACTGATGATCACTAAGATTAATAATTGATAAATAATGTGTCGATAACTTGCCAAAGGAAAATATCTACTTTTCACGCCGGGTAGCGGTTGGCCCGAGAAGATCCATTTTAAGTTGTTCTTTACTTCCTAGGTAGAGAAAGTTGTGTCCCCCCCCCCCCAAAATATCGATTTTTACGACGCACAATCATGTTTGTATGTCCCATATATCGAAAAGTGGATTTTTCTTTCTTGTACATGAGTTTCTCTTATATGTAATGTGAGAATTTACGTTTTGTGAGTCCTTGACACGTATAAATTGGATTTCTCAGAATACATCCGTCCAACCATATGTGAATCACCCAAGAGCTCAAAGTGTTTTTACAGAATTTGTATCCACAAGGATGCTCTCCGATCGATTTGGGTCATGTGGAGGTCCCTCGACATATTTTTACATTCTGGGTGATTTACATTAAGCTCCTTGAATATTACCGAAAATTTCTCCTCATTGTGACCAAATTTCCTCTATACGTTTTTGGTTCTAATACAGCAAATCCAAAATTGTGATAGCCTGATTTTCAGGACAAACTTGAAATTTATTATATATTGAAGGAAGGTTTTTTTTTAAAAAAAATTTCCACTACTCGTTTATTCAACAGAGATTTTTTCGTGAAATCTGTTCTTTAAAATTAGATCTTTATATATTATCTACAATTTTTGGAAAATCAAATGTTTTTATTGTAGAACGTTCAGTGAATTCATGACAATTAAAAAAACATTACGGAGATTTTTGTAAATACCTGTTGGCAATTTTTCTTTAACGTTTTTGCTCCAAGGTGATCAATAATACAGTGTTTTTTATTTATTTCTCAATGTTATCTACTATTGTTACAGATCTTTACATCAATTTATAAATACATTTTTGAAAAAACTAGAAATCTTCTCAAAATTCTTGAAAGATCTTCTCAAAATTCTCTAAAATTTGTTATTATTGTAGAATTACCAAAATAGTAATAATCCATTATATCTTTGAAATTGAGTGCCCCCAGCCGAAGTGACGGGGAGAAGGCGGGTCGACAGCTATCCGGGAAGGGGGTTCGAATCCGTCTGAGGAAAATTTATTTTTGTTTAAACATTGGGTAATAGTTTTAATACCATGTTGAAATTTTAAATGTAATATCTGTTTTTTCTTTTCAAGTTTTCAATTTTCAAGAAATTGAAGGTTATCATGCGTCTGACCTCTCGTGTTTCGAATAATTAGCAGTTCTTTAAAGTGGATGGCTGGTGTTAGTAGCAGGGACGTTTCAATACAATATTACGTAAACGTAACTAATAATCCGAGACGGTATATGTTGTTGCAGCTACTCCAGTTGAATGATGAAAGAAGTTAAGATCGGTGCTTTTCATTTTGTCTGAAACCCCTCAGGTAGCTTTTACCCCATAATGAATATATTGTTTCAGCGAAACGAATAGCATAACCACGTTCAACAAATACTTTGAGAGTCCATAGCATGATTTCACTCAAAATTGCGCAGAAACAACTAATATTTTGTTGAGGAAACTAACATTGTTTTTTTACACACATGTTTGAAAAATGTAATATTGTCGGTAATGAAATTTTTTGGATCCATTGAATCCCAGTGATTCCCAGCACTCTCCGGCCGAAACAACGAAGTGACGAACGGCGGTCTCTGACAGCAACGCCGCCGCGACTCCCGTACGCGCCGACTCTGTCCCCGCGTCCGTCAGCGTCCCCGCCACAGCGCCGCACGCCACTGTACACACGCAGAAGCAGCCGCGCGCGTATCTCGAGCGGCATCTCGCCAGCGGCGGCGGCGGCGGCGCGACTAAACAGTATATGGTCAGTGATTGGCTGGAGCAGCCACTAAAGCGCTTTACGGCCGACATCAACGCCGCGCCCCAACGACCAGCTGCGGCACCTTTGCCATCGGCCGCCCGGGCCAGCGCCCCTTAACGGTGCTCTTTAGCGCACTAATGCTATTTTTCCCTGCCCCTATCATTCCCCACTTTAGGGTAATAGCTTCTTCCCCCGACGACCTGCGAAAGGGCCGCTTCCGGTCGTGATGCCGGGGGCGGCGGCGGCGGCGGAGGAGGAGGAGGAGGAGGAGGAGGAGGAGGAGGAGGAGGAGGAGGAGGAGGACGGAGCCGGATGTGGTGGCGAAGAGGAGGGTGAGGTCGGGGGGGAACCCTCGACCTGCCAAAACGCTGCGTTGTGTCCCCGCCCACCGTTGTGCACCTAGCCCTTTGACCTTTCGCCATCACTTGAATTACTCGTAGTACTCGCGCAGTTCTCTGAGGATAAGAGCAGTCGGAGGGAGGGCAGTTTCGAAAATGCGGGGGGCACCGCCAAGTATCCGCACCAGAAAGAATTTAAGGCCGAGTAGTCTGGCACTGGGCGTTGATTGGAGGTAGGGCAGAGACTGAGCATACATATGAAGCGAAGCACACGAATACGCAAATTGGTCGCGATTATGAAGACTGATGAAAAGGTATAGGAGGTATTAGCGCATGGTCTCTGCAACTCATTCTGTTTCATAAATGCGAGAGTTCCAAGTTCGAATACCGATCCAGCAGATTTTCGCCTCCAGCTAAGCTGCTGTGTCCAAACCCATCGTGGTCTAGAAGAGAACGGAAGACTTTCCCGGCGCTGCGTTGGCAGGGCATCGCGTGGGCGGGGTGGGGCGTGGGAGGGGCGTGGGCGGGGTGGGGCGTGGGAGGGGCGTGGGCGGGGCGTGGGCGGGGCGTAGGAGGTGCGTGGGCGGGGCATGGGGAGGGGCGTGAGAGGAGTGCGGGAGGGGCGTGGGCGAGGTGTGGGCGGGGTGTGGGCGGGGTGTGGGCGGGGCATGGGTGTGGGCGGGGAGTGGTCGTGGGTAGGGCGTTGGCGGTGCCGGGAGGGGGCGGGGCGTGGACGGGGCGTGGGCGGGGCATGGGTGGGGCGTGGGCGGGGCGGGCCTACTAAAATTAGGTAATGTAATGTATATGTGTAATACATACCTATTAAATGAATAAATCGCAGCCCGAAACCTTCCATTTCATTTGGAAGTACATGATTCATTTAATCATACGTATATTTGAGATTTAAGATCAACTTCAGAGCTCTAGGATAAATAGTAATGATTAAGATATAAATATTGCAAACTAAAGATTCGTGTTATCACTACTTTCCATTTTTCACTTTTAAACATGTGCAGTTGAAAAGTACTTTTCAGAATCCTTTTTTCAAAAAGAAAAATGTCCACCGAATATATTTTGTTGTTAATTTGCATCTCACATTAATTGACGAAATATTAAGGTTGAAACGAATGTTCTGGACATGCCAGGTTGATATTATGTCTAAAGAACAACGATTCTACTTATCATTTACAACACGAAGGCAGTATTCCTGAGGAACAATTTTAAAGCTTCTTTTTAAAAAAGGAAAATTTATTCAGAAGTAAAAGATGGTAATTTTATTCAATGCCAACCCCGCAAGAGTCAATGTATCACCAGCGGGGACGGTGGAAACATTCGGCGAGTAAATTGAAATGTTTTATAATTCAACTACCTACAACAGAAATTTATCAAATTTGCGTTTAATTCAGAAATTTGATAATGACGATTGGTTCCTCGTTGAAAATTACGTAATTATCCTTATCCATCCAATCGAACAGTAACGTAACTGCAGAAAACGGAATTTTACAAGAGAAGCAAAATTCTGAAATAAAACAATTTGAACCAATATTATACCCACAGTAACATTCAGATTCCTGTCTTCCTTGATCAAATGTTATCTCTTACCATAATCTTGTAAAGTATCACTTTTAATAGAATTTTTCGCGTATTACCCTTTCTATTTATCATCTTACTTACATTTGTCATTGTTCCTTTGAAATTTATGAGTCTTTTGTCTTCGTTAACAATTAAAAGACGATTTCGAACAGTCAGGTAAACAATGTCACAAGGAACATACGAGACAATAGTATTAAATTGCCTAATTAGCAAATAAACACAAATGTGCATATATGACGCAGTTACGAAGTAAATTAAATACTTAAAGTACAGTAAAGTTTTTAAAGTACGTTAATACGAAAATTGTCTGCTCATCGCTTCACAGAATACCATAGATGATACTTGTGGCCGGAGAACCGGAGAGTTTCTTGTACTAACGTCACAAAATCAACCAAAATAACTATTCATTCGATACTTCTGCAGTTGTATTAAATGTCTGCAAATATCTGCTAATCTATTTACCGTCTTTCGGACAATGTAGCAGTTACGCGATTATGCATTTGGATGAGCGACATTCGTACGTCTATCAATTATAAAGAAACCGTGATACAGTAGCCTCAATACGTAGAAAAATTACTCCCGTAGCACTCCAAGGAATACCTTCTCTGGCAATTTCCTTTTCCCTTCGTTTTTACGTTCCTCTTCGCATTCCCCGCACCTACCTCCCGTCTTCACTTTGCATTTCCTGCCGCACGAACACTCTTTCTTTTAGCTCCGCGCCCCTGCCTTGTACTACCAGTAATATTTCTTCTCTTTCCTTCTCAGTCCCGCCCCACACCGCCGCCGTTGGGGCTCGGCGGCTTCTGCTGCCTCCGCAGAACAACAGACTTGCAAAGAAGACGCCGATGTTTCTCCTCCACCACATACCGCCCCGCGCCGCCCCCCGCCTCCCTTCCCCAACCCGCCGCACGCCGGAGATAAGTACTTCGGCTTTTAAAGCGCATTTCTCTTTTTCCACAATAACACATTAGCCAGAGATAACATCAAACAAAAGTCGTTTGCCTCTAATGGTCTCTAGTAATGGTCTCCTGTGATGGTTTGCAAGGAGGTGCTTTAAAGACTTTACATGCATTAATTAACCGGACATCGTAAAGGTATTCCATTGATGTCTAGTCCAGTGAGTCTGTTTCTTGTGACAAAGTAGTATTCATGGAAAACGATATCCACAAAAAATTCAATCCGTTAACACGTCTGAAAATGCAAGAGTTCTCCGTCAATAACAATTCTCAATTCTAGAACGTCAACGTTACAAATACTAGGAAAAATATAAATATGGTCTTAATGGAATTAACAACAAAATAGAGATGGAATAATATAACATTGGAGTAATAATCTGTGTTATCTATGTTAAATTTTTCTCAGTTTATCAACATTAACGCTAGCAACACCAAGGTATACATGCTTCCGTGCCTTACCAAGGTGTGTGTGTGTGTGTGTGTGTATGTGGGGAGGGCGGGGTCTGAATACAGCATTGCCTGGGAGTAGCGCGATTTTACCAGTGAAGCAGAGAATTTTTTTTATTTTTTTATTTTCGCTGTCTCCCGAAATTGTTAAAAACAAAGACAACGGTTTCATTGTGCGTTTTGATGCGCATTGATTTCAAAACCAGTGCATTGCAGCACAGACTTTAAAATTCCAATACCAAATACTTTGAAATTTGCAATTTTAGAAAATTCAGAAATCAACGAATATGAGACCTGTTCTATTGTTTTAAAAGTTACTTTTATCTCATTCAAAAAAATGACAAACTTTGGAACGATTTTTCAGAAATGTTTTTTTATAGTTGCAATTAACTTCAAGCAAATATCGTGCGAAAACATGACCTTTTTGGCAAAAATGTGATTTTCAAGAATACATTGTGTTCAAAACAAAAATCTCCATCTTAAAATTTATATTTTTGGAAAATAAATTTTCGCACTTTTCAAAACACTGAGACGTCGCCAAAAAAGGGATAATTAAATATTTTAGAACTGCCCTTTGATACTACTGGGAGAAAATTTGAAGAATTTGAAGCCGTTTTTTGAAAAATAAAAAGCTTAAAAATTGTCTGTATTTCAATCAAAATCACGTGAAAAATACTAAAATTTTCTAAAAGTGTACATGACGAAAAATACTAATATTTTCGAAAAAGTGTACATGACGAAAAATACTAATATTTTCGAAAAAGTGTACATGACGAAAAATACTAATATTTTCGAAAAAGTGTACATGACGAAAAATACTAATATTTTCGAAAAAGTGTACATGACGAAAAATACTAATATTTTCGAAAAAGTGTACATGACGTTATTTCATGACCTGTCCTTTAGAACAGATTTGATTACGTAAAAAAATATCTCCACCTTGAATATGTTGGAAGTTGAATAAGTTGAAGGAATACGCGGAAAGAAGTTTTGTATATATGCAAGTTTCGAAAAGTAAGGGATTTCATCGAAATTGAGACCTGCCCAATTCTTTCAAGCGCCTTTTACATTATCCGAGGACAAAGTTTATTCAAAAAATTTGAAGGCATTTTTAAGAACATTTTAAAAAGGTAAATGAATCTACATGTGAAGTGCCTCCAAAAATTAAAATATTCGTTACAAATTCGCAGGGCCTCGAATTCCTTTAAATAGTTCGGTAACTTCAATTTTGGAGAAAATCGGCTGAAAGGTTTAGATGTTAACGTTGACCATGCACAGACGGATAGACGGATAGGCGGACAGATGGAACGACGGACACACGGGCAGGCGGGCAGACGGTCTTCTTACGAAGTGAACGCGATAGAATAAAAGGAGCGGACCTAACACGCTTTCCTGTGAGAACCCCTACGTCACATAAACATCGCTAAAAATAATGTTATGAATTTGGACTCGTGCTGTATCCGACCGCAGAAAAATTCTCTAATCTAGATGACTACTCAAGGTTCTATCTCCGACTCAATAATTTGATTAAGAGTGAGGGGAAAAAATCGAACGCTTTAGGAAGGTCTATAACGATTGCATCAATTCTTTATCCTTGGTCGTGTGAATCGGCAATGTCCAACAAACTGTAGCTTGCTGACTTTCGTATGACTAGCCTGGTCTTAGGCCGTGTTGGTGTGTCAACTAGGAGGTTAATCATGCTCCGTACATACTCCAAATAGACAGTAATTTTATGTTCAAACAGTATGCATACTACCTCGATTTAAGCTAATTGGTCTTTTGACATTTGGGAACTATCTCCACTTTAGTAAACGACTGGAGCTTATTTTCAGCCTTTGAAGACATTACGATTATTAACAGTAACTTCGAGTATTCTTGTAAAGTAGGGAATCGTGATTACGTGACCCTCTGAATCGTCGAATTTCCTCGACAATTTCATCAGATTTAATGGATTTCTTTTAGCTAGACCCGCAATTAGCTTTCTTATTCATGAACATTATATTTATTGTCAAAAGGTTATCCGTGTTTTGATTTTGTGAGGAAACGTTTACTACAGATTAATTTTTCGAAGGTGTGAATACGGACACCTCCGAAGCCTACGAGTACAAATTAAGTGCGTTTGCTTTCTCCATAGCGTTGCAAATGGAGTCACTCCCGTCTCTTGGTTAGACTGCAGTTGTTTGTTCTGTATTTCCCTGGCGTGTCGCGGTCAAATCCGCCCAGCCATTGTCCTTATTACGTAAAAAGGAATTTACATTTTTTTCATGTGCAATCTTCTTCGCGTCTAATAGCTCTTTTGCCGAATAGTTTTCTAATAACGTTCTCCCTATGCTTTCGTTATGTTTCTTTTCAGTCATCCAATATGTTTTTTAATATTGGGAATCCGAATTATGTTTTAATATTTTATCTGATACTCTCTAGAACAACAGACTTCAAATTATTTCATATTTTCCCTTGTAATGTTTTGAAGACTGTCATCTCTCATCTGTTAATGGATGGTAAAGAAGCTTCCTCTCGCTGTAGCGCGATGTACCTCGCAATCCTACCAAATGGCTGTGTTGCTGTTGGGAGTGGGGCCCAAACCCCGCCCCCTGTCCCCACCACTGCACGACCTGTTTACAGGGAGGAGGCTCACCAATCGCAACCGCGGGGCGGTGGCGCCGGCAGCTCGCTATTAATTGATGGACGCTTTCTTAATTCATGAACCGGTTGAGGCCATCATTAATCCCACAGCGAAGGCGGGCGAGCGGGATCAAGAGGGAATGGGGGCGGGGAGGGTATTTGACGGGCTCGGCAAGACACGGGGCGGGCGAGGGCGCCGCCGATGAGCGCGACCGGCCATGAACGAGGCGGAAGTGAGCGGGGGCGAATCGAGGCGTAGAGAACAGGGATGAGAGGGAGCGAGCGGAGTGGGGAGTTACGGCGAAGCTAGAGGGAGGAGCGTAGAGCGGGACGCGGCTAAACGGGGCAAGGGCTAGGCGGAGCTAGGCAGGGCGGAGTTAAGCTGGGCGGAGCTAGGCTGGGCGAATCTACGCTGGGCGAATC
Organism: Gryllus longicercus; assembly: GCA_038098605.1. NCBI lineage: Eukaryota > Metazoa > Arthropoda > Insecta > Orthoptera > Gryllidae > Gryllus > Gryllus longicercus. The sequence continues at coordinate 58,127 of JAZDUA010001338.1, read as the reverse complement.
TACGCTGGGCGAATCTACGCTGGGCGAATCTACGCTGGGCGAATCTACGCTGGGCGAATCTACGCTGGGCGAATCTACGCTGGGCGAATCTACACTGGGCGAATCTACGCTGGGCGAATCTAGGCTAGGCGGAGCTAGGCCGGGCGGAGCTAGGCCGGGCGGAACTAGGCCGGGCGGAGCTAGGCCGGGCGAATCTAGGCTGGGGAATCTAGGCCAGGCTTTAAGCGATCAAGGAATATGAACTTTGGAGAAAATAGGCTGAAAGTTATAAGGAATACGGTTGACCACAAAGTAACACATCTGTTTTTCAGTCAGTCGATTCAAGTGCTCACAAAATATGGATTCTGACTACAGATGTTAGAAGAAATGTATATGTTTTTAGTTATCTGGGCCCAGAAATTATCGGTTTTCCGACAGAAGATAACAATACCTTCTATTTTTTATGTAAGGCAAGAAGTAAAAAATCTTTTAGTTAGCTCTAAATTTTTGAAATTTTTCATAAACAATGTTGAACTAGCAATTCAACCAAATGAAACACAGGTTCGGAGATACAAAGAATTCGTTAACGCTTTCAACGAGTCGGATTCCCAAGATCCGGAACATCTCACTCAGTTCTCGCTGTGAGACGAGCAAGTGTCAGACCCCAGCCATTACATTTGTTTCATCAACGTTTCATTTCAAACTTCTGAAAACTGTGAAAAACGAACATTGCCATAGGGCTTCAGTGGGACAAGTGTTCCAAATTATAAGATCTTCTAACAACTTAAAAGTGTAAAAATGTTCGAAACAACTTAATCAAGATATACTTAATAAACTATAGTTAAAGACTCCGTTGCACTTTTTTTAACACTATTTATCACTTTATCACAGAAAGCCTGCCCCGGTGGCGGTTGATGTGTAGTTAATACTGCACAAATACACCAAAGATCTCTCAAAAAACGGCGCATGTAATTTTCGTTGACCACATTGAAATTTGAAACTTTGCGCGTTTGAAATAATTGGAGAGACCATTCGATTTCTAAACGTCACCAAAAAGCTGTAACGCTGAGCAAATGCGTGGTGTAGCGGTAAAGCATATGGCGACTTAACTTGATGGACCTGTATAATATAATCTCAGCGTGAAGAAATAATTTTTCCTAGTTAAAAACATTTAGAATTTTATGTAGTAGTAAAATATTGCGCATCTGTTACAAAATTGCAACGAAGTATGTGTAGATTTAACACCACTATTTTCGCATACAAAAGTATTATAAAACGAATTCACAAAATAAGTAGTGAAATATGAAGATTTCAAAGAATCCTTACGCTAGAAACACAAAAACATGTTATTAAACAAATAATTGCATAACCATTTACAGTTAGTACGTACAACAAATATTACATAACGAATATTTAGGGACTTCACTGTACTGTAAGTACAATTTAATTATTGCCAGTTAAAAGAGAATATGAATTGTGCGCGTTTTATTATGAATTACGGAATATATCTGATACATTGTCACTGGGAAAACATGTTTCACCAGGAAGTCGTAGGAAGCGAGCAGGGGGGAGCAACAGCACCATGCAACAAGGAGCGCAAAAAGTCCAGCGGGGAGAGGTCGCGGGGGAGGCAACGTGTCTGCGGGACTGCAACGTTGAAGCCCGCGATCTCATGCAAGAGATAGACTCTTATTACGGTAATGCCTCGCGCGCACCATCTGATGGCTCTGAGCCGGCGGTGCCGCATTACGCTGACCACAATATTAACGCACCAGGCTTTACCGCCACGCAACTACAACGCCCATCGGCGGACGCCCAGCGACAGGCGCCCAGCGACAGGCGCCCAGCGACAGGCGCCCAGCGACAGGCGCCCAGCGACAGGCGCCCAGCGACAGGCGCCCAGCGACAGGCGCCCAGCGACAGGCGCCCAGCGACAGGCGCCCAGCGACAGGCGCCCAGCGACAGGCGCCCAGCGACAGGCGCCCAGCGACAGGCGCCCAGCGACAGGCGCCCAGCGACAGGCGCCCAGCGACAGGCGCCCAGCGACAGGCGCCCAGCGACAGGCGCCCAGCGACAGGCGCCCAGCGACAGGCGTCCAGCGACAGGCGCCCAGCGACAGGCGCCCAGCGACAGGCGCCCAGCGACAGGCGCCCAGCGACAGGCGCCCAGCGACAGGCGCCCAGCGACAGGCGCCCAGCGACAGGCGCCCAGCGACAGGCGCCCAGCGACAGGCGCCCAGCGACAGGCGCCCAGCGACAGGCGCCCAGCGACAGGCGCCCAGCGACAGGCGCCCAGCGACAGGCGCCCAGCGACAGGCGCCCAGCGACAGGCGCCCAGCGACAGGCGCCCAGCCCAAGACGCCCAGCCCAAGACGCCCAGCCCAAGACGCCCAGCCCAAGACGCCCAGCCCAAGACGCCCAGCCCAAGACGCCCAGCCCAAGACGCCCAGCCCAAGACGCCCAGCCCAAGACGCCCAGCCCAAGACGCCCAGCCCAAGACGCCCAGCCCAAGACGCCCAGCCCAAGACGCCCAGCCCAAGACGCCCAGCCCAAGACGACCAGCCCAAGACGACCAGCCCAAGACGACCAGCCCAAGACGACCAGCCCAAGACGACCAGCGCAAGACGACCAGCGCAAGACGACCAGCGCAAGACGACCAGCCCAAGACGACCAGCCCAAGACGACCAGCCCAAGACGACCAGCCCAAGACGACCAGCCCAAGACGACCAGCCCAAGACGACCAGCCCAAGACGACCAGCCCAAGACGACCAGCCCAAGACGACCAGCCCAAGACGACCAGCCCAAGACGACCAGCCCAAGACGACCAGCCCAAGACGACCAGCCCAAGACGACCAGCCCAAGACGACCAGCGCAAGACGACCAGCGCAAGACGACCAGCGCAAGACGACCAGCGCAAGACGACCAGCGCAAGACGACCAGCGCAAGACGACCAGCGCAAGACGACCAGCGCAAGACGACCAGCGCAAGACGACCAGCGCAAGACGACCAGCGCAAGACGACCAGCGCAAGACGACCAGCGCAAGACGACCAGCGCAAGACGACCAGCGCAAGACGACCAGCGCAAGACGACCAGCGCAAGACGACCAGCGCAAGACGACCAGCGCAAGACGACCAGCGCAAGACGACCAGCGCAAGACGACCAGCGCAAGACGACCAGCGCAAGACGACCAGCGCAAGACGACCAGCGCAAGACGACCAGCGCAAGACGACCAGCGCAAGACGACCAGCGCAAGACGACCAGCGCAAGACGACCAGCGCAAGACGACCAGCGCAAGACGACCAGCGCAAGACGACCAGCGCAAGACGACCAGCGCAAGACGACCAGCGCAAGACGACCAGCGCAAGACGACCAGCGCAAGAAGACCAGCGCAAGACGACCAGCGCAAGAAGACCAGCGCAAGAAGACCAGCGCAAGAAGACCGGCGCAAGAAGACCAGCGCAAGAAGACCAGCGCAAGAAGACCAGCGCAAGAAGGCCAGCGCAAGAAGACCAGCGCAAGAAGGCCAGCGCAAGAAGGCCAGCGCAAGAAGGCCAGTGCAAGAAGGCCAGCGCAAGAAGGCCAGCGCAAGAAGGCCAGCGCAAGAAGACCCGCAAGAAAAGGTTTGACTGGTTTATATTGATGGGTCTGGCGTTTGAGATGCTAACATTTGATAAGGAGTACCCAAGAGGTGCTGTTTCACCATCGGTGGTGTTTGGTATTGCTATCGGATTGTCGATGATGGTTGGTATTGCTACTTACAGGTGGTGGTGCAGGATGGTAGGAGGAGGTAGGTAAGTGTGGGTGGGTGGTAGGGTGTTGATGCGTGATGGGTGGTACTCCTGGGGGATGGGAGGGTATTTGTCTCGAATTGATAGAATAATTTTTTCTTCTCAGTAATAAAAGTGTTTAAAATACGGATCAACTATATATTTTGTCTATTATACTATAACGTGTCCATGTGAAAAAATCGACTTACTGCCAGAACACAGATATCGATTTTTAATTACTATATTCCTTCATTGTGCCCAAGAAAAGGAGCACAGAAATTGAAGCTACATTTATGTTCAAAAGCAAAACAAGAAGACATCTCAGTATTCGCTCAATGAATCAACAGAAACTTAGCAAAAATCCTGATCGAGATAAGATAACGTATCCACGAGCTGAATTACCATACTCGTTACTGGCATATTTTTATCTGTGGTATATTTGGCAAATATAGCATTGATAATACAAGATGTTCTGGTGGCCGCGTTGACTGCGAGTGCATTTGAGGTAATGGTGCCAACACAAATTGCGATAAATTTTGTAACTGAGTGTAACGCAAACGGCATATACCATTCGAAAAGCCTCATTGCTGCTGCCACAGCACAAAGTGCGATTGGGGATTACAGGTCGCGATTAGGAAGCAGGAGTGAAAGGTGATAAACCACATAAGAAAGAAACGATTTGATTCCCGTTCGATTGTGCCCATGTCAGAGACATTTGTACGAGAAGTAGGATAAAAGATGTCGTAGATAGAACTAACTTGGAAAACGTTGCGCCATTGTTTCCGTGGATGAAACAAATGGGAATCATTAACGTTACAACACACTCATCAGCATCTTCGAAAGCAAAAAAGACAGTGAACCAAATACGAATTATACGACATCCTCTCAATCCACGTCCACTCCCCATAACAAAAGGTAGTTTGAAATGTATCGGGAATAATGTAACATATAAATACATATATGATAACCAAAATAGCGTATTTAATGATCGTAGTTAATTCAGTCATCACGAATAATGTAATCTGAATTTGGTTCAAATTATTAAGCTGGATAGAAAGGAATGGAGAGGAAGGAAATATCGCGCGCGGTCCGTGGCCCGTTTGTTAGGGTACTGTTCCGGCATTCGCCTGATATTGATCGGAGAAACCATGGAAAACCATTGATCAGAGCAGCCGGCCGCTAGAATTCTTTTCCTGGCAGCGGTTGAATTCGATCTAGCTGTCTAGCTAAGGTCGGACAGAGGCAATGCAGTGACATCAGTTGGTGCCCTGAACTATCTTTACCAGTGTCTCTTCTGGCGCAATTTTGTGCTGTGACGCGTAATGACATATCACATTGTAATGTAATGTAATGTTAATTATAGTAATATATTATACTGTACTATGCAATAGCTATTTATAACAGCATATTATTGCTTTCAATCCATTACTTATCAATAAGAGAAGGCATGTAAAAATATTGTTTGAAATTTCTTATAAGATGGAAATATCTTTTAATAAATTAAGCAGAATGTTCTTACTGCTTAATTTTCATGTTTCGACCATCCCTGTATGTCGATGAGTATAGGAGTCCTAACTTGCGATGTAGAGACAGCAGCATGCATTTAAGACAAACGGCTTAATTTTGTATAGTTTATCACCACCATTCACTTTAATGTCTCTTTCATGCTCAAATGCGCGAATGTGATGTAATAACGATTGTTCCGTCAGCAGCAAGTTGATTAATCGCTCTGCCTTATACTCACGCGGCGAATCAAGCGATGCCTCACACTGGACTGGATCCATCTTCGTTCCTTTCACCGAGTTTCTATAATTATCTACGACATCATATGAGTCGAAGTACTCCTGAAGAGACAAGAATATATGTTGTTTTTTAAGGTGGAATAAAGTACCATTTCTGTAAACCACACCGTACACGAGAGACTGGTTAATCATTGAGTACAACTAGGATACAGCATTTGGAAACATGGGAAAAGTATTTATTTTTGTAACTGAGTTTTTGTAACTGACTTCCAACGCGTATGCGTTGGAAGATGAGACTCTCACGAAGATCTGTCTTTGCCCCTTCGCCCATTGCCTTGCGCTTGTTGAACGGTTCCCCGATGTGTAAGCAGCGAATACAAACGGTGGAGGGTGGGTCTACACCAGCGCCGCAGGGCTCATGGCGGGCCCGCCTCCGCCAGGTGACCTCCCTATTGATTTCTATCGGGCAAGAAGCCAGCGATCAGCACCTTCTGCGCATCACAGGCCCCGCGCCCCACGTCCCACGCCCCAGCGTGTCCGCCCCCTCCGCCCCCACCCGCCCCCGCGCGGCGCGCGAGAAGCTATTTGCGTGGAACGTGCGCCGACTGCGGGCGCCGCCGCCCCGGCCGCCCCCACCGCCCCCGCCGGCCCCGCCGCCGCTTCTAAATACTCCGCGCCTCAGAGGTGTGAACAGTTCGGAATCTCTTGCCAATAACGGGGCGCGCAGCCCAGCGGAGGGCTCAGCGAAGGGGGGCGGCGGCGGCGGCGGCGGTGGCTGGACCGATAAGAAAGTGGAAAGGAACGGAAAGCGCGGTGTCTGGAGAGAGGAGATGGCCGCTGCCAGAGGGAGTATTAGTGGCAGTCGTGCGAAGCAGGGAGAGAGCCGAATAGAAGTCAAAGAGGAGTGAAGGTGGGAAATACCAACGCTGGTGGAGGTAGATGGGAGGGGGGCGTTGGATTGAGGTGATGTGCAGCGCGCGGTAGAGGGTGGGAAGGGAAGGGAAGGCGAAAGGTGCAGTTGGGAGAGGGGCAGGTGGCGGGAGCGGGGGCGGACCCGGGGGTGGAGCCGCGGGTGGACACGGGGGGCGAGGTGCAACGCCCACGAGCAGCAGGAATTAGCGCGCGTCTCCGAAGCGGCGTTTCGGCGTATTAACCCCGCGCTCTCCCACCCCACCGCCCGGCCCCCATCCCCTACCCGCCTACGGTTCGCTGCTCGCGCGGGCATATTGAAGCCATTAAGAGGAGGAAACGAAGTTAGGGCAGACTAGCTTTTTTGCGTCTCAGTCGGGTGACAAAATTATACAGTCGTGTGCTGGCGGTGTTACTGAAGGCGGCGGCGGCGGCGGCAACCGGTCGACGAGCGGGCACGCGGAGTCCCCCTCCCCCCTGCCAGTTGCCGTCGCCCCGCCTTCACCCCCCTCCACACGGCCCGGCGCCCATTCAACCCTTGTCGCGCTTAATGGACTTCCAAAGATCTCTGTAAAGTCTGCCCGACTTACAATATAACAGGCGTTTGCGATGCAAAAATACGCGGCTTGCGCGCGCGGAGCGAGACGTTGAGGGGCGGGGCGGGGCGGGGGGAGGGGGGGCGGGCAGCGGCCGGAGAGAGCGCGGAGCCGAGAAACTTCGTCGGCGACTCGCAGCCGCCCTCGGCTCCTCCGAAAGTGTAGATTCACTCGGGAATTAAGCCGTCATTACTGCTCTATTACCGCAATTTTATAAATGAATATTGCAGGACTTTCGTGGGCAATTATCCTAAATATTTCTGCTGAACTCCGAAGCCGGAGCGCGTTCCGGGAAGAGCAACCGCTCTCCGACTTATGCGCGGTGAAGCGCGTGCCGCGGCGGAGGGAGGGCGGCAGGGGAGGGGCGGGGGTGGGAGGGAGGGGAGGGGGCTGAGATCTGGCGACGCGCTGTCGAGTGAGACGGAGCGCAACATGCCGGACGCCTGTCGCCCTCTCACCCCCTCCCCCTCCTTCCTCTCCCCCTTCCATCCCTTTCCCCTCTGGCTCTTCGCCCGACGCACCTCGCGCGGCGCCCGGGGCAAAGAAAAAGGCCCCGCCACATAAAAGCTGCCGCAATGTTCGTGTATGAAAATTAATATTTTTAACGCGTTTCCCGCGAGCGGCGCCACCCACACCAAGGCGCGGGCGGGGCGGGGAGGGGCGGGGAGGGGCGGGGTGGGGTGGGGTGGGGAGAAGGGGGAGGGGCGATAATCGCGTCTCTCCCGCCCCGCCTCCGCCCCCGCTCCCGCCCTGCTTGGGGGAGCCAATTGGCAATGGCGAAGGGGAATTCGACGCATAAAAACAAGGCCGCAAAAAGGGCGACGCCGGAAAAAGAAGAGCTGAAATGCTCAACTTGGGGAAAAACGTTTGGAACAATCCTCCGACGCACGCAGATAAAAAAACCAAAGCTCGAGGGGCGATAGGCGTTGGTTGGACGTGTGGGGTTGTCGCTGTGTGTCTGTTCATCCCATTCTGCCTCATGTTCCATTCCCCCCCTCCTCCACCTGCGTATAATTGAATATGAATAATTCAAAGATACGGAACAATGGTAAAGTAAATACGATTAATAGCTAATGATAAATAAGCAGGAAAGAGGAAACATGGCTTGAATTACGTAGACGACGGTTTGAATACTCTTTATTCGCGAGACCACTTCATCCATGCATAAATTATACTCCATTAAAATGAATGTTAATTACCGTAAGACGCCTGTCATGCATGCGGTTTTATAATTTCTTCTAAAAACAAACTGTAAAGTAAACTATCCATTAAATTTATAGCAAACAACCAGAAGAAATAATCGAAGGTCTACAAAAGCTATTACGTTGCTCTACTAGGTACTATCTTGTCGGGAAATTGAACATGAAGTTCCATTCATTATCTCGGAAATACCTCTTCGTGATAACCCAGCTAATGCAACGAATAACGAAGTATATTGCATCGTTATGATCAATGATAGCTGTAATATAAAATGTTGCAGGGGCAAAATAAAGATCTGTAATGTACGTTACATCATTTTCGCGCAATGAAGAGACCTCCACGTTCAATGGAATTCACTGTCCCATTGTCCACCAACCGCCGCACGAATACAAATTCGCCCTATCATTGCCTTGTGTGTAACGCCGCGCGCCCTCGCATCGCCAGAGGCCAAGTTGTTCGGTTGAGTTGGAGGTCCTGCCATAAACAGAAGCACGAAGAAAACCCCCCGAAGATTAAAAGGCCGAGGTATGCGTGGGAATAGGTGGGACCGTAGCATGCACGCGTATTAGGGCCGGGGCGGTCCTGCCACGCATGCAGAAGTGAATGAGCGGCAGTGACGGAGGCGGCGAGGGGGGGGGGGTGAGGGACCGAGTTTCCGGGGTGGGCCCCCTCGCCCCCCGGTGTCGGGCGATCCCCCGTCGCAGCGGCGGCCCGAGGGGCGGGGCGGGGCGGGGCGTGGCGAGGCGGAGGGCCCAACTCGGCGAATAGAGCGGGGGCGTGCGAGCGCCGTGGGAGCTCGCGGGAGCGCCGGCCGGGCCAAGCGAGCCATTCCTGTCACCGGTCACGTCGCAGCCCTCATTACAGGGCCCCCGCGGGGGCGCCTCCGGCCCCCTGAGGCGCCCGGGAGGGCTCGGCGACGCCGCGTGCATACACGCCTCCGCGCCGACCCCCACCCCATCCCCACCCGCCCTCACCCCGCCCCACCTCGAGCAACAGGAAGCGGCCACTGCGAAATGAATATTATTTCTCGGCGTGGGGTGGTGTCGGGGTCGGGCGGGGTGACAAGGTGAGGGCGAGGAAGGGCGGGGTGGGCGGGGCGGGGCACGGTGGGCAGGCGCGCGGCATACGAATGCGACGCGTGGCCGAGTGCCCCATCGAAGGCGTCCGCCCCCGCCTCGTCCCTGGCCGAGCCCCCGCCCCCCGCTCACGCGCCGTCACGCACGATCTCACGCGGGCACGCGTCTGCGTGCGCCGCCCGAACGAGGAAATCGCACCATCGCGCGCGCCAATCCGCTCCCCTCCCCCGCTTCGCGCTGCCCTCTCCCCCCTCCCCTCGGCGGCCCCGCCTCCGGCCGTGCAACTCCCAAATCGGCCACTATGCTGATATGGATTCGCGCGAGGAATGGACCCCTTTCAATTCGGGCTTCCGCTGTTGAGGTGAAGTCAAATCGATTCCATCTACAGCCACATTGCTATCGTATCTGCCTGCAAAGGCATTCATATATTACTAATAATAATATTTGAGGAGATATTTGATCAAACTATAATAGTGGAAAATGATGGACGAGAGATAATAATGAAGACGATAATGCTATTTGTGGAGTCTAAATTTACGTTTTCTCTACAGACAAAAACATCTTTTCTCTCTTTCGTTTGAAAATTGTTCTTTTATACATAAAAAATTACTTTGTTTTCAAACTGATGTGAAGCATGTTACAATTTTATGTTTTTGTAAAACCTATTAACATAAAAAGTACGCCAATCAACTTCTGCAAAAACGAATTCCATGTTAAAGGAAAACCTTTACTTTATCCTGTTATTAGAAACAGTTCAATAAATTAGACAGTTTGTGTATATCTCATTTTGGCATTTTCAATTACGTAATTCGCTTGGGAAGGAGACATTTCTGATACAAATGAACGCAAGTAAACGTTTAGTGGTCAGAAATGGTGTTCATGTTAGATAACCACAATAATGCGGTTAATCAGACTTACGGTAAAATGGAAGCGTGTCAAATATTCCTCGTTGGGACAAACATGCTTTAACAGGCGAGTGATCGGAAAAGGTAATTATTTGTTGCACACAATAGTAAACACACTAACACAAGCTGTCAAAGAGGACGCACCGGTGTAAAACAAGAGCAAATGACGTGGTTTTCAGAGCACAGTTCAGAGTAGTCTTTGTGGCTTCACAATGCAGCGTCATCGTCGATGCAGGACAACCAATAGACGAAGGTTACATTTGAAAACCTGAAAGACCGATCAAGAGGTACCTTATTAACCCTAGAAAGTGTGAACTATTGCGCCACCATAAAGGTGTACGAGGAGTGCATAGAATTCTGCTCTGCAGAATGGTCTGCAGCACTACAAATAATGATTTTCGATGTAACTCAATTATTAAATTGTCGGCCACTTTATTGAATTTATTCTTCATGAGTATTTGACCAATTCATCGGTCAGTCATAGAATGCTGTAAATTACGTTAATGTGAACTACCACATCTAAATTTATTTTAGAAACATTATTTGTACTGCACTATTAATTGTGCAGTGCAACGCAAATTCTTACAATTGTATCATATTGATCACTAATCATATTTACACGTTATTACAATAACATTATAGTAAAAATTGTGTTCCATCTGTACCTCTAAATATTTTTCTTTGATTAAATTTCTAATTGCCAATAAGTAGATATTCAAATAAATTTAGATTGATATTACATTAAATAAGAAGCAGCAGAAAATGATAATAGCGTACTATCAATTTCTACAGTATTCAGAATTTCTCTCTGCATGAATAATTTATGTAATCACGCAAAAATCTGTCCGTTGAATGTATAAATCTTCCCCTACTGGATGCTCTAGAGGTTCAGACATCGCTTTCTGACCATGGCGCCGTTTTCTCTTCCTCCTTGCTCCCTAAACATAAGTTGTAGCAGCAATGCTATGCAGTCAAAAGTAGTTCCTTGTCATACGCTGTTTTCTATTCACTCACGTCTTCATCAAAATTGTAATGAAAAACAGGTACCTCTTACTTTGGATTTCGAAAAATTCTCATTTTCCATACTGATGTCCGTATGTGATGATCTGGCTGGGAAAATTCATTCTGTTCAATCTCGCGATCGCTACCTGCGCTCCTTTCTTTATTTATTTATTTTCTTTTGGATTAAATTATACAAAGATCAGTGTTAAAACACACTATATTTGTTAAGGTTGCTTAAATCTACTTATAATTAATTGACAATAAACTTACTACTGATCTTAAAATACAACTTATACTTACAAGAGTGGTAAAGGTATCTTTATATGATAACACTACATTAAGTCGAGATCTGAAAATTTATTGAGGAGTCTTAGAGGGGTTAGATTGGGTATATTTGGAATGTTGTGAAAGAAGTGGGTGGCTAAAAAAATAATGTGGTTTTTTATCGATTCTAACTGGAATTCTTTATGGAGTTGTGAATTGGAGATGAACCATAGTGCATTCGTGATGGTGCGGAGGAACTAATTTTGGACTATTTGGAGTTTTTTGGTATTCCATTTGGCTGCGCAGATCCATACTGGACATGCATATAAAAGTAGTGGTCGAATGATAAGTTTTGTAAATCAATAAGGCGGTATTGTACGGTAATTTAGCATATCTATTTATTATTGGTTTTAGTTGGTGTAATTTAATTTTTGCTTGTATAACTTTATTGTCGATGTGATTTTTCCAACTGAGTCGGGTCCTGAGCTCCAAAATGCCTTTCGCCCGCTCAGCCACAGGCTTTTAAACATCCCTTCCCCGCCACCCTCAGAAACATGATGTCATCGCTCAGAACCCACGATGTCCAGAGCGCATCTACGCATAGGAAGCATTCATAGGCAATAATGTAACTCATGTAGAACGTGTCTTTGCAGAAGCATTTTTCTCGGCTCCAGCAACTCACACCGAAGCACCTACGAACAAAAGCCGGGCCGTAAAACATTTGAAGGGCTTTCTATGAAACTCATAGAGTCTCCCCGCGGACAGTGACCGCCTGCCGCCGGTGAGCTGTCATTAGACTAGCGACCTTTCTCCCCGCCACACTGTCGGCCATTTTCATGCTCCCATCGCCGGTACCTGCCACATGATTACAAACATCTCTGAAACGTGCCTCTCTCCGCCAATACGTTTCTAAGATTCTTGCCGACAAATACGTCTGCTTGCGGGCGCTACCCCCCCCCCCCCCGCCTTTCGCTCAACCGGCGTGCCGCGCAGCGGTTCCGTGTGAACCAAGTTCAAATACTAAAAATGTCACCTGACGCCCCTCTCCCCGTGCCAACAAATAGCGCGCAATTATCGCGGGCACCTGCAAACTATACGCTAGCTACTATTGTCAGAAGAACCTCCTCTCCGTGCTCTTGAAAAACATTCGCTTCTTTAAATATGGCAACTTCGCTCCCACGCGACAGCAGTGACGGACACAGAAATGTCAAACAACACCAACACCAACGGTCAAACTTCTCGGACAAGTACAACTGCTCAACTACTCGCAGAACTAACAGACGTAAATTGTAACTCATTTACAAACTTAAGCATTAGCCTACAACTGTGCTGAACTAAGTCGTAACCGGCTATTGCTGTCATCTGTTACCGACAACGGGCGAGTGCATCAATACTCGCTCCAGGCAGACAGGCCAAATAGAAACAGCCGCCTCGTTTGCGGGCTACCATTTTGCCGTCAATCAACCAGCGCGGCCAACGCGCCGCTACCTCTAAATTCGAGCCACTCTCGGGCATCAGCCGTCACCTGGCCGAATCTACGAGACTACACACCCGGGCAGCTAAAGTCTCTGTAGAGTTCGGGCCCGTTGTGACATCAAGGCCGCTGGCGGAATCATCCGGAGCCAACCTCAGGTCTCGCGGCGCTCACACACACTCAGCCGTCTGATTCGGGTTATCGGTGACGGTACAACAAACTGTGAGTAGAGTAAATTTGTGCCTCAAGAAAGAAGAAAAAACAAACATAAACTGTACAAACTTTCGTTGGTCCTCCGGTTTACTATTAACTCATTTTCTTCTATAGAATACATCAAAATTAAATTTCGATTAATCTATAACAGTACATTGCCTATTCATTCACTTCAAATGAAACAACTCCCTGAATCTCGCTTTGACCCACGTATGTAGGCGCACTCGCTACACGGCATCTCCCACCGTGTGGCATCTTCTACACATTCCGTCCTCGTGGCTTTATCCAACGGACTGTTCTTGTACGTTACCCACGTCTTCTCTCATTGAAATTCATTCCACCGGTTGAAGATTCACAATCCAAATTGCTTTGGTCCTATGGTAAATTTGTGTTATTCCATCCAAACGTACTTTTGAATTTTAAAAACTCTTATTCCAGCTTTACAAAAACTTTTGTTTGTCTCCTCGCGCCCGTTGTTTAACGGCAGGTACCTCCTCAGCGTCGTGTTTTGCGATACGAACAAAACATTGCTTTCCAGCAGAAACTGGACGCAAGTAAGGCGCGTTCCGGTGGATTCAGGCTGATTTTGCCTTCCGCGTTCCCGAATGGATCCGCCCTCATGATCATCCGATATCTATCTTATTTTCTCGGCGTTCAAGTGACCCGTTACAACTTAGTGTAAATATGTTGCGCGCAGTTCAATTATTTGAATTATTTAATTATTTCACCGTCAAATTACGCAGGCACTTATTACTACCGGGAAAAGCTACTCCCCTACAACCCCTATTATCAACTTGGGATTTTTGAGATATTAATTAATTTATATTGAAATGCTCTGGGTCAGGTCCAGAACAAACCTTGTAATTGGCAACTTTTTCGACACAAAATCGAACAAAGATTTTGTCAGAGTTAAAACGCTTTCATTAGATTACAAATGAATGGAAAGTAGAGCGTCGCGTTGGCGATGCACAGTAATAACTCTCATTAGTGCTTCATTCGAGCAAACAATGTTGACAATGACGTCGCCTTCAGACTATGAGCAAAGGTTGTTTTCCTGTTGCTAAAATATTGAACGAAATTTGGTGCAATTTGAATTTCAAATGCTGTGTGCTCCTCCGCTAGCAGCCAATGCGATCCGACGACTGAGCGCCCACTCGCCGGGTGACTCGCCGGGTGCCATCCTCGTCCACTCGCCCCACTCGCTCCTGTACTGCCCTTGCCGTCCTCGCCACATCCGCAGCCACCCGCACGCCGTCGCATACTCGTCCCAACCCAACACCCCCGTTTCTTATCCGTCACGCTCCCGACAACATCCCGCTCCCGACAACATCCCGCTCCCGACAACATCCCGCTCCCGACAACATCCCGCTCCCGACAACATCCCGCTCCCGACAACATCCCGCTCCCGACAACATCCCGCTCCCGACAACATCCCGCTCCCGACAACATCCCGCTCCCGACAACATCCCGCTCCCGACAACATCCCGCTCCCGACAACATCCCGCTCCCGACAACATCCCGTTCCCGACAACATCCCGTTCCCGACAACATCCCGATCCCGACAACATCCCGCTCCCGACAACATCCTGCTCCCGACAACTCCGCGACAATCTCCTCCCTCGAAGAGACCCCTTCTTATTCGTCACAAGTCGCTCAATCGCAGAGGCTCCGCCACCAATACCGCACTGCCAGCCACGTGTCCTGTTAAATTGACGCGCGCGCGCAGTCAACGTCCCTCAACATCCCGATCCCTGTGAGCAGCTCCCTGCCCACACCCCGCTCTCACCAAATCTCAGCCACGGCGAAGACCCCGCCCCCGCCACGTTTCGGCCTCCTATCGCCCGCGCTCTACATTCGTCTCTGCCAACCCCGCAAACGCCTCCTCCCCTGCGCCCGCGTTTCCAACAACCTTTTCCATCTCCACTAACTCCCTCATTGCACTTTGCCACCCCACCCCCCACGCACACACATTCCTCTGCTTCAACTCGGCGCAGTCTCCACCGACGCCCCCACCGCCACACACGTCCCAGCGACCAATCACATCCCCGTCTCCGTCGCCATCGCTAACCGTTTGTGTCCAGAAGCGGCATCTTGGAGACGACGGAGACGGAGGCGGTGAAGGCAGGCCCACGACGGGGGAGCCCGCCAGCGAGCGGCGATGTAAGGGTCGTGCGAACGCGGGGCGGGGCCGGAGGCGCGCGAGGAATAATAGTGGGAGACGCCGCCGCGAGGCAGGTTGGGGGAGCGAGAAAGTTAAATATCGGCTTTTCGTCCTATATTTATGCATGAGGCCGGGCGCGGCGCCGGGCGGGGGCGGGACGGGGGGCGCGGACCGCTGTTAAGCCCTCGCCGCGGAAAGACGGAGCGCGCGAACTCGGGCGTCGGCTGCGTCTCTGTCTTCGCAGTGGCGTCATCGTCAAAGCCGCCGCCTCCGGCGCCGCCCCGTCCCGGCTCGCTGATGAATCATGGCGAGGAAATGTGCAATGAAATGAGTCAGTGGGATCAGCGCGTCCCGTCGCGGCGACGCGAAGAGGGTTCAAGCGCCGAGGGAGGGTTCAAGCGCCGAGGGAGGGTTCAAGCGCCGAGGGACGGGACGGCAGCGGCAGCTGGGAGGGTTGAAGCGCCGACGGCGACTGACGGATTCTCAAGGCCGAGGAGGATCTACGGCAGGGCTAACCGGAAAGGCCTATCGGGAGCAAAGTGCGGCCACCAGCAGACCCCACGGAAGGAGGGAACAGTTGCAAGAGTGGTGATTGATCAAGGTCGCGAAGGATAGAGAGCATGGGTCGGACGGCTCAGTTCCGCGAGACACTGCCCGATTTGTCTGCACATCACGGAAGAAGCAAGCGGCTCTGGCGCTGATAGTCCGGAGATGTGGGGAAGAATTGTATATTCTTTTGTAAATTTGTAGGTAATGTAAAGTGGCTGTGTAGCCTATCACTTTTTAATCGGTTAAAAAGTTGAAGCCAAAGAGATTACTCGTTTAGTTATGCAGAAAAGGATGTTACAAATGACTGAGGATCATACAGCGGTTGTAATAGCTTGAAAACGAGTTGTCTTTTTTTCTGGCTTAGGCGAAGGTTTTTGTGAGGAGTGCTTGCATACGTCAGTATTATATTAATGTTTATTGCTTATTGTTAGTCAGGTTCTCATTTTTCTCTACGGCTAATTAATAATGTAGTGTGTATTCCTGCCGAAGATTTAGTCGACGAATGAAATTACACATCCCGTGGATTCAAATTGGATGACGCGGCCTATTGACTAAACATATTTCTACGACTTTCGGAAATCACGGGCGGAATTGCACTCTATTTGCAATTCGCGCTTCTTTTCAACCGCGGTTAAACAAATTTCAGTTTTACGTGCACATTAGGTATCTCATTACATTTCCTACTGGACCTTTATGAGAAAATGAATCTTGAAAGTAGTGACTGTGAGAATGAAATGCATACGTACGTCACCTGTTTTTTTGGAAGTGACATCAACAACACTTCATTATTAGCACAGAAATCAAAGTACCATAGCCGAAATAGTCAACGTTTTTTGATTGGAGAAAAATAAGAGCGTAATTTCATTTATTATTAATTTTGATTTAAGTAATGTCCATACCTGAAGTATGATCATATTTGCCTAACTTGTTTTATAAAAGAGACAGATTAGAAAATTCAGCACAAAATTCAATCTTGATGTTTCAGATTATAGATTCATAACTTCTGTTGGAAAACATTCTATAGCCAACAGTAAAATCTTTTCAAATCCGATTCAATCAACAACTAATCAAAGGCAATAATACATGTATAATGAGAGAAAAAAGAGCGCATATAACGAGAAAACGTAATCTCGATTTCATAAAACTATTTGAAATTTGTGGATGTGCATACAACAATACGTGTTCTGAATTCTAAAATACAGTAAATTATGTTATGTTAAACTGAAATACCTTACTTGCGTCGAAATGTTACGCTTTCAAAAATTTGTTGTATATAAATTTCAACTTTACTGTCGTGCGAAATGTCATGCTAACAAGTACTGCTTGTAATCGTGTGCTAATCGCTGTTGATTCTGCTGTAAATAGAGCCTCGAGATACCGGGACTAGCTGCAAAATGTATACCCTATCGACGAATTAGTTAACTTAAATGCCCAATTAGAGTCTTTGTTCTAACCTAGTCTCGGAAAAATCGGGTATAGAGGGCAAAATTCTGTTATGAAGCTGAATAGAATATACATAACCGTGCGCAATGGGGAATCACCTATATTTCCGGGTCACCTATATTTCCGGGTCCCTCTATGCCCGACTCGCCGCGTTTCTATTAAAATTTTTAATTTACAAATTATTCTTTTTTCCTAATAAATAAAATATAACAAAGATGAATCGGTTAATTTTAATGTTATAATTAATTCAGGAGGGCCACTATTTTTGAATACATTTACCAGATTTTTCTGGTTTTCCAGTTTATTTATTTTTCCCTGATTTGTTTTCCGTCTAATCAAACAAATAGACACGAAGAGAAAGAAATGATTCAAAGTTCGTATGACATAATAATAATAATAATAATAATAATAATAATAATAATAATAATAATAATAATAATAATAATAATAGGCGAGCTTCTACCTCCTCACAACAGACAACTGTCAGAGGGCCAACAGTCACTTATCAGTCGCTGGCATTTCAACGCTCCTCACGTCGAAAGGAAGTTATCTCCGCGGATGTGAGGAGAGTTTCATCCCTTGTGGGAAACACCACCATCTGATCCGAATTGTCCACGCCGAGGGGTTGAAACGTTGAACCCAGGAAAGTAAAGATGAGACTACCTTTGCTCCTATGACACGGAGTCGCGTGTGGTTTTTCGAACGTTTAAACTCGAGGGAAATAACTTTTAGTATCATTATTATAAACGGCCTTATCTGTTGCAAGAAATCGTTCAAAAAAGGGCACTTTACGGCACAAATGATGACGTATATGCATTTTACATCACGAATAATAGCGTCATCGCTTATCACACATTCAGTCAATCGCAGCAAGAGAATCGGGGGAGGTAGTGGTGAAATGAACAGCCGAGAACCGTTTTCTCGCTCAGATGACAAATATTCGAGACGTTACACGAAATTTCTGTCGCCAAATTAGTTTGAATTTCCTATATATTTATAATTCTGTTATACAAAAATTAGCGTATGCAACTCGTTTATAATGTTGCTTTATTGCATTCGTACTAATTTGAAAACTCTCTCCTCACGTCTCTCGTTTTCAAAACGAGTACTCATGCAACACAGCTTAACATTATAAATTAATTGCATATACTATTATTTTTAAACGTGATTAAATTGCGGCTTTAATCACACTTAAAATGTTTTTCTATTCCTCTAAGGTGTCACTTTAATCCCTCCGGGATTAAAGTAACCAGAGAGCGCGGTTAAAGTAATCCCCCTGGATTAAAATAACCACACCCACCAGCGACTTCCATTATCATTACAATCTGAGAAAGAAAAAAGAAAGTTCGGTTATTCCGTAAGTCTAAGAAAATAAACATACAGTGGCTTACTTTTATATTCGGACACCCAGATATACTCCAGAAATCGTAAGTTCTGCGATATTTTTACGGTTGTAGGAAAGACAAATAAGCAAGAAAGTGAAACAGAATTGTTCCTTTATTAACGAAAAACAGTATAAACAAAACAAAAATATCAAATGTATTTGACGCATTCAATAAAAAAGAAAAAAATCCTGTAATTTTCCAATAATCCTCTTTAGTTACTGTTGTTCAATTTGTGCCCATTTTTCCTTGATACTCGCTTGCACATGGGACTTTGGAATTCTCCTGACTGTGCATTTCAATTCATGTCATAAATTCTCGATTGGATTGAGGTCAGGAGACTGAGGCGACGTTTTCAGCACTATTGGACAATTGTACAACAACCATTACCTCACTAAATATGATTAGTGTTTCAGGGCGTTATCTTGATAAAATTTAAACTTACTCCTGAAGCCCAGTGTATCAGCAGATTTGTGTAAATTCTCTTTTAGTATGTTGAGATACTGATGTTTGCCATTGTGTCTTTAATAAACACCAGCACCCTAATGAACACCCTCCGTGTTTACAGTTGGCACTACGTTTTTAGGATGCAATTCTGTATTTGGTTTGCACTGCATCATTTTCCTGTCGTCTTTGCCAAAAATATAAAACTTTTTCTCATCTACAAAAATTACCTCACGCCACCACTCCTCTGATTTCGTCACACATTCCTTTGCAAACTGAAGTCGTTTAGTTCTATTTCCAGCACCGATAAAGGGTTTCTTCCTGGCCGCTCAGCCGTGATATCCGGCATTCCTAATTACTCGGCACACTATTTCGGGGTGAACAGATGTCCCTGACACTTCGCATAGTTCCGCTGCCAGCTGGACGGCACTCACCTTCGGATTTTCTCGTACACGCTGCTCTCTTTCGCGGATCTTCTTACGTTCCCCATGATGCGGTTTGGATTCAATTCTGTCTTCTTTCGCAAATCTCTTAATGATATCGGACACCATGCTCTTGCTCACGAGTAAAAGATTTGCGATCTCCCTGCAGGCCGTCCCTTTGCGTGGTGGAAAACCACAAGCTGCCTCTGCTCGAACGTCGAGTTCTTTTCCTTGCGCCCCATTGCAAGAGGTGTTTACAGGCGGAAATATTTACAGCGACTGACTGTATAGTTTCGTTTGGCCTGGGTAGGGAATGGTTGCGCCTATCGCGCTATCTAGGAGAGTGGCGAGGAGGAAACAGGGCACTTTCCACTACGTGTCCGTATATTAATGTGACTTCGTATTTTTGCACATTCACACATAAATACGTGTTTTTGAAACGTATGTTGTGCATCAGAAAAATTTTCTTTGTATTATTCTGTTTCCTAATAATAAAGAAACAGCTCATTCGCATTTCCTGATATGTAACTTCCGCGCACGTGCGAAAAATTAACAATCAAACATGACGCCTTCAGTACATGTGGCTGTCCGACTATTAATGTGAGCCACTGTTCGTAAGTTAAAAACTAACCTAAAGAATAAATACTGATCGTCACAAGCTTCTTTAACAATTCTGTAATATTCAAGTCTTGTAAAAGATTTAGTTTTATTAGCCAGTAACCTTATCCATGAGTCTTAAAAAATGCAATCAATTAACAATGTCTTAAAATATAATTATGAAATGAAGCGTTGAACACGTATCGTCAGCCATTTTTTCTAGAAAAATACGTACGTACATCGGTACATCAACATTTTCCTGAAAACGTAACGTTGCCCTAACCGTTGAATAAAATCTCCAAAACGATGATGACTTGTAAGATTTTGATATATTGTAAAAATATGCAAGTGCAATTTCTTCTGAAACATTTTTTATTTTCCTGTCATTTCTCCATTTGCACAAATATTTGTTCCCTTTTTCGTAGATGTGCCTCGATTTTTAAGGGATTAATTTTCAAACGTCACATTCTGTCTCTTTCATGATATCATTAGGAATTTATATATCTTCATTTCCAGAGTGTAAATAATATGTATCGTTCGTCAAGTTCAAAAATTCCTCCATTCTGTCATGTGGAATGCAAACCCGCTCAAATCACAAGTGAACTTCAAAAGAATGCTCGCTGTCTACTCTACTGCTTCGTCCTCTGTGGCGTAGGTGTGCATGCGAAGAAATATTGTTTAAAATAAATAAAGTTCTTTAAATGACACGGGGTTCATCTGAGCTTTATCCACTCGGGAGAATAATATCCCGCGCACTACCGCGCTCGAAACACAACTGCTTTCTCTCGCCAACAAAGCACTACTTTAACCCCTTGTTACATAAATATCTATTATACGATATACAACAAATCAACTTTGCCTTTCGAAAACTTTTTGTCGTAGTTATCCGTTGAAGTACATTCCTTGGTAGAATTGTTTGTTCAATTACTGTTCTCTAATGTCAGAATAGACGACAATAATCAATCCAGCGCAATGAGAAATGATATTGTGCATTTGAGCACGTCGACTTCCATTAGCATTATCTAGTATCTACGAAACATTGTCACAGGATGGAGAGAATGGCGGCAGTGTCGGATGACTGATGAATTTCTTGTACTTACGAATTTGTCCTTTCAATTACTCAAAGACCTCCCGCCGGGTCTCAGCCGTGTGAGAGCTCGGAGCAATGGCCTTGAATCCAAGGAGATACAGCGTGGTGAGCCCTAGTCTACGGCATTTCTCTAACAATACCAGAAAGTGATTCGAAATAGTCCTGGAATTTCTTTCGGATCGTTGTCGTTGGAGGTTTTATTTTTGAGCGCCATAAATCCAGGTCACGGGATGCATTGGCAGATGTGCAACGAATTTTCGATCGCTGTGCGCCGATATGGAATCAAGTATCGTGTAAGTTCAGTGATCAATACAGCATTGGGGGTTACAGAGAGAGAGAGAGAGAGAGAGAGAGAGGGAGAGAGAGAAAGTAGCGTCAATAACACAATTACGATATATGCCGAGGAATTTTCAAAATTCAAGTAACACTGACAAATGATCCGATAACACAATGAACACTATTTCTACAGTCTGCATGTACAGTTACAAGAAATAATATGAAAGTATTCGTGATTTAACATTATAATTTCAAGAGCTGGCTCAAATGCGTATGATCACGTTAAAAACGAACTTTCTTTGTGCCTTTCATTTTAGAACTGAAGTTCTAAATGTGGTGTTCAGATGTCATGTGGATTTCACTGTCACATTTTGTATTATGCGGTGTAAATTCTTTTTTACAACGTGCCCTACAAAGAGCACGAGTGGCATGTTCGTACAGCGATGTCGGCTGTATGTTATAATTTTGAGAATTTTAATACGCTCTCAGTTGTAATCCTTGTAAATTTTGTGTTCATACCCTTGTATTCGGATCAAATAAGCAAAAATTGTAAAAGTTTTATTAAAAGAAAATTTCATTGTGCCATATATAAGTACCGAGAATTTGATTATAAATAAAAACAACAATGATATAATGAAACGATAAGGGACATTGTAAAAACAATATTTTCAAAACGTTTCCCTAATCGTGTGCAAACTTGTTTAAGTGGTCAATGAAAACGCATAATATATTTACAAGAGAAAAAACCCTGACTTAAACACTCTTTGAAATACTATAACCAAATATTTGAACGAGATTTACTACAAAAATGCTCGTGTTTTTTATAACCAAGAAAATAATTAATAAAATTATAATTATAGTATAAAAGAAAAAAACTGTTTAGTCGCCACCGCGAAAAACACTTATCAGTTAATTTCATTTGTTATATGTGTGAGAAAATTTACAGAAATGAAAAATAAACGACGTAATTTCATTAAAAGTATTAATCAAAATAACATAGTAAAAGTGTTAAGTATTAATTAATGAGATTTGTTAATATTTTAGATTCAGACTTTTTCTAGTAAAAAAAGTAAAAACTGTATGTGACGAATATTCCAGATCATTTTAATTTTTGAAGATTTCATCAAGGTTCTTCAAGTCTATTTGAAGGACGCTGCTTACTCGGAGGTTTATCGAACATCGGGAGGGCCATGTAGATGTGTAGGAGCTTTTCAGGTCCGTAAGTCTCTACGGACCTGCTTTTTTGTGGGCGCGGTGATCCCCTGTGCATCCGCGCACGAGGTGGCTGTGCACGGAGCGGCGGTCGCGGGGTGGGGTGGGGTGGGATGGGGTGAGGTGCACCAAGCGACAAACTTCCCTGGCCTGCGCTTATCTCCCCGCGAGCTGCCGGCGAGCTCCGTCCCTCCCCGTCCTCCCCTGCCCCGCCCCCCACCCAACCCCCTGGCCGACCACGCCTGGCCGCGCCACGCCGCGCCACGACTGCCAACTCCAAACAAGAATAATTCATTTAAGTTGGCGGCAGCGGCGGCATGAGCGTTGGACGGTGGGTGGGGAAGGGGGGAGGGGGAGTGCGCGAGGTACCGGACCTGTGCTGTCTCCAACGCCTCCCGCCCCACCCCGCCCCGTCCCGCCACGCCCTGCACGGCGCCTGTGCGCGCTGTGTCACCGCGTCCCTGCAGGCGGAGGCGGCGGCGGCGGAGGCGACGAGCGTTCTCTGACGGCCGCTTCCGCTCCCCCCGCCCTCTCCCACCGTCACAAGAAGTTCCGCGTTCGGCGTCGTGTTTCAATCTGGTGCGATGTCTCCGCTGACACCCCAGACGCACACTCCACAATTATTTGAGGCCAGATTCTTACAAGTCCTCCACGGATAGCCAAATTCACGTTTCAAGAGTAGAATGGACTTTCCGCCTGTATAATTTCTCATACAACTATTATTTTCGACCAATATTTCCTATTTGCTTTCTGGAAATCAACGTAAAAGGAAAGAAAAACATACGGACGTATAAACATAAACTAACTTCAATCAAAACACGAAATGTTTCAAAAATAAGTTTTATGTATATTATATCAGACGATAAGTGCAAGTATTAGTTTCACGTAATTTAAATCAGAACTGTGTGTTTTACCGTCTTTATTGTCGTGTATTTTGCCTGAAGGTAAATGTGGATCAGAGGGAATGAAGGGAAGGGTAGCATTGACACAACTCGAAAGTACAAATTTTGAGTCGCGGTAGTTTTTTAGTAACATTTTATTTAAGTTATTATTTGCACATCTATGACGTCATTTAGTTATAAAACTATACTTTTACCTCGTATCTTCAATATTCGAGTTGTGTTTGTATAGACATACTATCCTACCTCTTTGTCATCTCTGACCCTCCGTATTTTGCGTGCTGATACAGCAATGCTTCCTTACTTTTTTATTTTTCGAAAACGGTACAACGGTTAGAAAGACGTAATTATGTAATTCCATTTACTGTAGTCTGCTCACTTTGTACTTCTATTTACATTGCCTCGTTTCTAAAAAGCAGAAAAGCGCTGAGAGGAAAGTTCTGAAAATTCCTCCGTGTAGTGCGAAGGTCGTCGTTTTACGTTACGCTATTTTCGCACCTCACAAAGCGGCCATTAGGGAAGCATGGCCGGAATTGCGAGCTTCGCCTCTGACAAGGACGGCTGCGCGGGCCTCGCGCTCTCGAAGGCCGCGAAGTCCCTCTTTCGATTGGTTGGTTGGTAGTTAGAGAGTCCTGGCGTGCCAACTACTGAGATAATTAGTCCCGTAAGTGTTGTACATGTTTTTTCTCGGGAGGTAACGGTGAGGAGGTGGCGGTGTCTACCCTGCGCTGGATGGCGAGATCCGGCGCCGACCTACTCGGTTTCCCTCAAACAGGTATCTCCCACCAGCGGGGCACCGCTCCAGCCGGAACAGGCTCTAAGCTCACGACCGGTATCTCGGCATGTGTGGTAGTGTAGGACATGTTAGTGTGTGTAAGGGGAGAGGATAGGACAAGGAAGAGGGAGGAAAGAACGCGCGCGGTTCGTGGACCGTTAGGTACTGTTGTTGATCTCAGATACAACGGAAAACTACCGATCAGAGCAACCGGCCTCTAGAATTCTCCTTCAGATAGCGACTGAATTCGACCTAGGTGACACGCTAGTGTTGAAAATCTGCCCCCTGCGGGGACTCTAATCTCGGTCAGACTGCAGTAACATCGGTTGATACGCTAAGCCACCTCTCCCGGTCCCCGTTTGGAGGTACCCGAACATCGACGCGTACAGTGAATTCGCATTGAGCTCTATAGTTTCAGTCTCATTTGTCTTATATTTTACTTCTATTCGTGCTTTTACGCCGGCGGTAATTGAAATCTTCGAATTATAAGGCGCAAAGCGGCGTTACTAAGTATTTGTAAAGCAGTGCCTCTGACCGAAAGGTTCTAGGTTCGAGTCCCGACTTTCGCATGTCATCTACCTATTTAACCTCAAAACTAAAACAAACTTTATTTTATCAGAATCTTTAGATATCCTTTTTTCAAATTTCAACAGTTATTACTCCACAATAAACACGTGAATTTTAAGTAACATACTGAATAAATAAAATTATTTCTCAATGAACAGAAAGTAAAAAAAAACTGATAACAGCAAAGGGCACAATAAGGAAGAGATATGTAAAAAGTTTGAGTCTGTTTACGTATGGACGCGAATTGAAGGCCGTAGGAAATAAATGAGGATAATATTAGAAAAGCACTGAAGGCAAGGTTTATGGCAACGCATGGAGACATTTGAATGGAATAATACAGTCAGGAATGAAGTTTTGGTAATTAGGAAAAAGATAATAATAAGGGAAATTAGATTCAAGAAGATCAATTTGATTCAATCTTTTAAGGAAAAGACTGTTTCAAAATTTATAACAGAGGAAAAGAAGGGTAGAGGAAAGGGAAAGAAGATCTTAGTAGGAGGAAGGTTTGGAATTGCGAAAAACATTTTATTTATAAGACTGAAAATATACTGCTTTGAGGGCAATAAGTCCATCAAAACCTATTCGTGGAGAGATTCACAGCTGAGGATGTCAACAATAAATAATAAATAAGGGACTTAATGGGGTTTGATGATTAATTCGATATCAAACATTTTGATAAGTAGATTTCAGATCTATATCGTTTCAAAAGGAAGGATTAAAAGGAAGTAAGCAGTATTGGAAACTCAACTTTAGATACTATGCACTCACATAGGAAAATCGTATATCCATCCATCCATCCATCCATCTGTTAATGACATCAAGAGTCACTGTGTCATAAAAATAGAATGTCCAGTACCTTCCATTTACAACAATGTAGTCGTGTGGGGTGACCAGGATTCCACATCCATTACGCATATCCCATTGTGCCTTTTCGAAGCCAGAGCGTCTTCTACCCGGCCAGCTCCGCCCCGCCCAACTCCGCCCCGCCCAGCTCCGCCCCGCCCGGCTGCGCCCCAGCTTCTCACTGCCCAGCTCCTCCGCGCACAGCTCCATCCCGCCCAGTTCCCCGCGTCCAGCTCCCCGCGTCCAGCTCCCCGCGTCCAGCTCCCCGCGTCCAGCTCCCCGCGTCCAGCTCCCCGCGTCCAGCTCCCCGCGTCCAGCTCCCCGCGTCCAGCTCCCCGCGTCCAGCTCCCCGCGTCCAGCTCCCCGCGTCCAGCTCCCCGCGTCCAGCTCCCCGCGTCCAGCTCCCCGCGTCCAGCTCCCCGCGTCCAGCTCCCCGCGTCCAGCTCCCCGCGTCCAGCTCCCCGCGTCCAGCTCCCCGCGTCCAGCTCCCCGCGTCCAGCTCCCCGCGTCCAGCTCCCCGCGTCCAGCTCCCCGCGTCCAGTTCCCCGCGTCCAGCTCCCCGCGTCCAGCTCCCCCCGTCCAGCTCCCCCCGTCCAGCTCCCCCCGTCCAGCTCCCCCCGTCCAGCTCCCCCCGTCCAGCTCCCCCCGTCCAGCTCCCCCCGTCCAGCTCCCCCCGTCCAGCTCCCCCCGTCCAGCTCCCCCGTCCAGCTCCCCCCGTCCAGCTCCCCCCGTCCAGCTCCCCCCGTCCAGCTCCCCCCGTCCAGCTCCCCCCGTCCAGCTCCCCCCGTCCAGCTCCCCCCGTCCAGCTCCCCCCGTCCAGCTCCCCCCGTCCAGCTCCCCCCGTCCAGCTCCCCCCGTCCAGCTCCCCCGTCCAGCTCCCCCCGTCCAGCTCCCCCCGTCCAGCTCCCCCCGTCCAGCTCCCCCCGTCCAGCTCCCCCCGTCCAGCTCCCCCCGTCCAGCTCCCCCCGTCCAGCTCCCCCCGTCCAGCTCCCCCCGTCCAGCTCCCCCCGTCCAGCTCCCCCCGTCCAGCTCCCCCCGTCCAGCTCTCCCCGTCCAGCTCCCCCCGTCCTGCTCCCCCCGTCCAGCTCCGCGCCCCAAGATGCCCTCGTTCGGCGCGGCTGGCCGCGGCTCGGCGCGGCGCCTGTCGTGATGGCGCGTCCCCAGAATGGATACACCCCCGCTTCGGTCTGGCTTTGCGCGCACGGGGGTCGCTAAGCCCACCGGCGGGCGTGGATCCATCGCTGGGCGGCGGAAGGGCGGGGGGCTGTTGAGGCGGGGTGGCAGCGCTGGGCAGCTGGGGCGCCGCTTCCGGTCGGCGTGAAACGACCAGTGGTCGTCCGACGCGAATAAAAATAACGCCGTTGAATTCCAGTCCAGACAACTTCCCGCGCGGCCGCGCACGCCGACGCCGCCGCTGCCACCATCGCCGCCGCCACGCGCAACAAATGTCCATTTGCTCGTTTTGCGAACAAAACCCAAAATTCCGCTTTGCGCGCTGAACTACGAGGCGAAACAAGCGGGGTAACGACCCACCGCTCGCCCACTGCCTGCCTGCCCGCCCGCCCGCGAGACACGACCGAACGCGTCGAGTGGGGCAACTTCAATTCGCGCTTGCCCGCCGTCGCGATGGGCAGGTGTTAGCAGCCGGCACCTCGCCGCGGGAACCTAATCCTGCAAGACGCAGCCAGCAGAGGCAAGCGAGTAGGGCCGGCGTGGGCGGGGCTCAGGAGGGAGTCAGCACGGAGCGGGGCGGGGCGGAGCGGGGACGGGGCGGGGCGGGGCGGGGATTGGCGGGGTCGGGCGGGTATGGGTGGGGTCGGGCGTGGACGGGGCGAGGTCGGGCGGGTATGGGCGGGGTCGGGCGTGGACGGGGCGGAGCTAGGCGGGGACGGGGCGGAGCAGGGCGAGGGTGGGGTGGGGGCGTGGTGGGGTCGGGGCGGAGAAGCGGCGGGTGCGGTGTGAGCCGGACGTGGGCGGCGGCGGGGGAAGATGGCGGGGGCGGGGGCAGCGGCCACTAGGGGGGTCAGTCAACAATTCCTCCCCCATGGATCGTCGGGACCGGCGGGCGACGACGACCAGGGCGGGTGGCGACTGACAGGCAGGGGTGGCGGTAGGTGGTGGTGGGCGGGGGTGCGCGGGGGTGGGAGGGGCTGAAGGGCAGGGACGAGCGTGGGTTACAATGGCCGGGGCGGGGGTCGATAGCCGACGGGAAGAGAACGCACGATTGCGGACGAGATGTTGAAGCAGCGTCGCTGATTTGTATTCCGTTTCATCTGCGCAAAAACAAGGACGGATATGAATTGGTGATTCATGAAATTCTATATTCTCCTCGATGTCGAACCTCGGAGACTTCGTTCGTTCACAGAGAATCATAGAATAAGTTTCAAGTTTACGCGAAGGTAGTGAACTTTCCAAGATTACATTTAATTTAGAAAGAGAAGAAGAACGTTGAGAATGATTTTGTATATTTTTGATGATTAGATTTCAAATTATGTGCTCTGAGGATTTTTATTTATTTATATACATATTCAACATTATTTCCCTCTATGCTCACTATCCTTTTTACGATTGAATTATTACAATATTTCCAAAACTACTTTATGGGTAAAAAGTTTTATGGGTAATGCTACGATACATTTGATAAAGTTCAACGGGTGACCAGGCCCAGATATTTTTCTCAGAAACTATTATCGCTTTCTGATGGGTTGATAATTCTCTAGGAAGCTCGTATTTCATTTATGAATCTTATAGGTACTTACCCGCAAAATTCCCCACCAAAAATTGAACCCGGAAACGTGCTTCCTTTGTAAGATTAAGAGTCGAGAGTTGAGACAGAGGTGCATGAGCAACGAAGGGAAAGATTATCATGATTCTCATCAATAGTATATACAGAATTACATCATTTAGAATTATGTGTCCTTCAAATAGAGTGTTATTCGAAATTAAATGATTATTCATTTGTCGATTTTCTCCTTCACACATCAGCATACAAATCACGTTAACTCTTCAACTTAGTGAAAACGGATTCGTTTTGTTCGAAAATTACCATTTCGAGAAGTTTAATTGCGGCGAGTTTTCTCGACATAAAAGTAACATAGTGTAACGAATATTGCATCACCTGCCGAAGTCGCTGCGCGTGGATTGCGTCACCTGCCGCCGCCACTCCCCTTCCCCCGAACTAGACGGTTCCGGACAATCCGCGAGCCGCGGAGAAATGCCGAGAATGAGCCAGGCGCCTCGAGACAAGCGCCGTGCGGGTATAAATGCTACGCTGCCGGCGGCCGCGAGTCAGTCAGACAGAAGTCAGTGAGTTTAGTGAGAAAGAGTTACAGAAGTCAGTCAGTAGTGAGCAGTAAGACGTCAGTCCGTCAGTGTGTCCGAAGTGGAAGCTGTGCTGGGAAGTGTGCATTGCGGTGAAGAGTGGTGCAGTGGTTGAACAGCAGTCAGCAGTCTGAAGTCTGCAGTGGAAGCTGAGCTGTGAAGGGTGCATCGCGGTAAGCAGTGGTGCAGTGGGGAAACAGCAGTCAGCAGTTTGAAGTCTGCAGTGGAAGCTGAGCTGTGAAGTGGGCATCGCGGTAAACAGCAGTGCAGTGGACCCTGGTGTGCGCAGTGAAGTGTGGTCTGCGCCAGGAATTGTGGTCTGCGCAGGGGAATTGTGGTCTGTGCAGGGAATTAGGGTCAAGTGTAGTGGACCGTGGACAGTGCATGGACTGACTGATACTGTAGAAGAAAAGAACTGTTTAAATAAATAGGGTGTAAGAAGAGAACTGTTTAAATAAATAGGGTGTAAGAAGAGAACTGTTTAAATAAATAGGGTGTAAGAAGCGAACTGTGTAAATAAATCAAGAGAACGGAGTCGTGTGTAACAGTGTAAATAATTAAGTGTAATATATCTGTAAATAGACCAAGTAGTTTTAAGTGTAAGTAAATTTTAGTGTATTTAGTGTTCCCGAATAAAACGTCTTTGTTGTAAATATTTCGTTGGTTTTAATTCACCACGAGAAACGTTACAATTGGTGTCAGGTGTGTGGGGTTTGTGTGTGTTTAAATCAGAATAACGTGTGGTGAATTAAAACCTTAATGAAAATGGATTTCACAAAATCCTTACGGGAACTGAAAGTAACCGAGTTGAAGATGGAGTTAGAAGACAGGGATCTGGAGACCACCGGAACGAAAGCAATATTACAAGAACGTCTTGCTAACGCGTTGAAGGCAGCAGGAGAGGATCCAGAGAGTTTTCGCTTCGAGATGTGTTACGGGGGTATCTGTGTCCGAGCATTCGTAACAGGATGGGGAAAAAAATGGAAGGAAGCTGACACAACGTCAGAAGAAAAACTGACAGAAAATTCCAGAATTTCGGAAGAAAAGGTGTCAGAAAACCTGGAACAACAGATAACGCCGAATAATAGATTGGTTAAAGAAGAAGCGGCAGCGAAAGAAGAAGCGGAAGCGAAAGAAGAAGCGGCAGCGAAAGAAGAAGCGGCAGCGAAGGAAAAAGAAGAAGCGGCAGCGAAAGAAGAAGCGGCAGCGAAAGAAGAAGAAGCGGCAGCGAAAGAAGAAGAAGCGGCAGCGAAAGAAGAAGATGCGGCAGCGAAAGAAGAAGAAGCGGCAGCGAAAGAAGAAGAAGCGGCAGCGAAAGAAGAAGAAGCGGCAGCGAAAGAAGAAGAAGAAGCGGCAGCAAAAGAAGAAGAAGCGGCAGCAAAAAAAGAAGAAGCGGCAGCAAAAGAAGAAGCGGCAGCAAAAGAAGAAGAAGAAGCAAAAGAAGAAGAAGAAGCAAAAGAAGAAGAAGAAGCAAAAGAAGAAGAAGCAGCAGCAAAAGAAGAAGAAGAAGCAGGAAAAGAAGAAGAAGAAGAAGAAGCAGCAAAAGAAGAAGAAGCAGCAAAAGAAGAAGAAGCAGCAAAAGAAGAAGAAGCAGCAAAAGAAGAAGAAGCAGCAAAAGAAGAAGAAGCAGCAAAAGAAGAAGAAGCAGCAAAAGAAGAAGAAGAAGCAGCAAAAGAAGAAGAAGAAGCAGCAAAAGAAGAAGAAGAAGCAGCAAAAGAAGAAGAAGAAGCAGCAAAAGAAGAAGAAGCAGCAAAAGAAGAAGAAGAAGCAGCAAAAGAAGAAGCGGCAGCGAAAGAAGAAGCGGCAGCGAAAGAAGAAGCGGCAGCGAAAGAAGAAGTGGCAGCGAAAGAAGAAGCGGCAGCGAAAGAAGAAGCGGCAGCGAAAGAAGAAGCGGCAGCGAAAGAAGAAGCGGCAGCGAAAGAAGCAGCAGCAGCGAAAGAAGAAGCCGCAGCGAAAGAAGAAGCAGCAAAAGAAAAATCAGAAGTAGAAAAAGAAGTTTTTAAACGAGTTGTAGAAAATAAAGATGGCTCTCAAAAGAGGAGAAATGATTTTGTCTACCGAATTGAAAGGTTCCAGTATGAAAACACGCGGGTCATCCATTCCAGTCGGCTGGCCCCGTGCGCGGGAGGTAATGAAAATGACGGAGAAGACACCACAGGAGCTTGTGAGTTGGGCATGAAAATGTTCACTTTTGACGAGTTTATGTCTCACCATGGCGGAAATGATATGGCGCGTTGTGGTGTGGCAATGGAGGTGCCACAGGATCTGTTCACGGTACTCCAGAAATATTCATTAGCGCATTGTGTTGCTCAGGATCTGGATATGACCAGAGGTGTTGCTGCTGTATTCAGAAGAAAATACAGGAAAATGGAAGAATTGGAGAACCGGCGACCGGATATTGGGAATGACCTTCTTCTCCGCGACGTGAGTAAAGATGTGCATTTTGTTATCACAAAAAGAAAGTCGCATCGCAAGGCCACCTTCAGAACCTTGGGAAAACTTTGCTTGAATTACGCCAACAATATCTGCATTATTTCACTAAACGCGATCCGGGACGGATCGCATCTAAGGAGGGGGCAATGTAACGAATATTGCATCACCTGCCGAAGTCGCTGCGCGTGGATTGCGTCACCTGCCGCCGCCACTCCCCTTCCCCCGAACTAGACGGTTCCGGACAATCCGCGAGCCGCGGAGAAATGCCGAGAATGAGCCAGGCGCCTCGAGACAAGCGCCGTGCGGGTATAAATGCTACGCTGCCGGCGGCCGCGAGTCAGTCAGACAGAAGTCAGTGAGTTTAGTGAGAAAGAGTTACAGAAGTCAGTCAGTAGTGAGCAGTAAGACGTCAGTCCGTCAGTGTGTCCGAAGTGGAAGCTGTGCTGGGAAGTGTGCATTGCGGTGAAGAGTGGTGCAGTGGTTGAACAGCAGTCAGCAGTCTGAAGTCTGCAGTGGAAGCTGAGCTGTGAAGGGTGCATCGCGGTAAGCAGTGGTGCAGTGGGGAAACAGCAGTCAGCAGTTTGAAGTCTGCAGTGGAAGCTGAGCTGTGAAGTGGGCATCGCGGTAAACAGCAGTGCAGTGGACCCTGGTGTGCGCAGTGAAGTGTGGTCTGCGCCAGGAATTGTGGTCTGCGCAGGGGAATTGTGGTCTGTGCAGGGAATTAGGGTCAAGTGTAGTGGACCGTGGACAGTGCATGGACTGACTGATACTGTAGAAGAAGAGAACTGTTTAAATAAATAGGGTGTAAGAAGAGAACTGTTTAAATAAATAGGGTGTAAGAAGAGAACTGTTTAAATAAATAGGGTGTAAGAAGCGAACTGTGTAAATAAATCAAGAGAACGGAGTCGTGTGTAACAGTGTAAATAATTAAGTGTAATATATCTGTAAATAGACCAAGTAGTTTTAAGTGTAAGTAAATTTTAGTGTATTTAGTGTTCCCGAATAAAACGTCTTTGTTGTAAATATTTCGTTGGTTTTAATTCACCACGGAGAAACGTTACAATAGGGTGATCAATTTTACACATTAACGATTTAGGAAGAAAGAATTGTGAGCAAATATATTTTCCTCGTTAGTTCAAGTCATAAATGTGCAGGACATTTATTCACAAAAATACAGACTTTCAATCACACCTGTCAGCAACCCAATATATTGCAACTATGTTAAGGACTAGACACCTAGTATACCCCTAAACACTTGCCAAAGAGTTGCACTTAAAGCCCAGGAAGGGCTGAATCAAAACAAGAAAGAAAGGAAATAAAGAAAAAAAGGAAGATATGAGAGAAGTAAAAAGAGAAGAAAAGACAGATCTAATGAGAAAATAAATGAATTCCATTGGGAAGGTATTGTTATTTTTTAAGGACAATAACAGTTGAAATATTTATTCACTGAATTTGTGGAGAGTTTTGCATCGTTTTGCAAAAAAGGTTGATTGAATCATCAAGTTCTATAATAAAAATACGAATGTTATTTAATTTTTTAAAGGCAGGTTATAAACAAGACAAAATAAAATTAAAAAGTGGATAAATTTCCATTACAATTTTTAGGCTAATTCGTCGAACATTTGGAGTTCTCCATGTTTTTGCAACAGAAAATTAATACGCGAATGGGCATTGTTTGCTGCAAAGACTGACTCCACTTTTCCCCGGTTCGATGGTGATCACCGGGCAGTGGGAGACATTGGGCTGCGGGAACTGGGCGATAGGCAGTGGGCGGAGGGCAGGGTGCGGGGACGTTGGGCGCTGGACGACTGGCAGCAGGCAGTAGGCGAGGGCGGGCAACGAGCAGGGATGGGGGCGGCAGTGGGTTGTGGGATGCGTGCGGGGAGGGGGCATGCTGTGCAGAGGGCAGGGGGGCGTGGTGGTGAGCGGCTGTCAAGGGGCGATGTGTAGTAGGCGGTGGGCAGTTGGCAGCAAGGAGGTGTGACGAGCAGTGTGCAGAGGCGGTGTGTGTGAATCGGTGGGCGGCAGGATGGGGGCGTGTGGTTGGTAAGCGGTGGGCGGCGGGGGAGGGTAACGGACAGTAGGCGGCGGGCAGTGGGCGGTTTGCGGAGGGTGGCGGGTAGTGGGCGGCGGACAGTGCGAAGACAACTCCAGGCCGGGCGGACTGCCAGGGCAGCCTGCGATGCACTACACTGGCGTCGCATCTCTCCGTAAGTGATACTTCCGCGCGCACTATAATATTAATCTCACTCGCCTCCCACTTGCCCCCGCGCCCCGGGTTAACGACCGCATTGTCCGCCATGGCCGCGGTTGCTGCATGCGGACGTTGGCTTCTGATTCCGGACGACAAAGCAGATATATAGACGCAGAGGAAATAGAAGGGGGTTCACGCGACTAGTGGAGCTTCAGCAGCAATATTTTCTCGTATCATTCACAACGCATACGTAATGGAATACTACTTTATGAACCTGCAAAAGTGTTTCGAATGCAATTTTATTCCTCCGCGCCGAGATAACAAGGTCCTCCCAGTCAACAGACCAACTACGTTACTTCTTCACCACGCAGTCGCACGGGAATGTTTGGTTTTTCCGACGCTTCAACAGTAAAGGTTTCTTCCATTATTTATGACTTATTTAATTTTTAACAATTTGGAGAGTTCAACGAAAATAAAAGCCGCGCCACGTTTTACGAGCCGTCTGCTCTGCCCGAGGAAAAAATTAAGGCTCTTTCTAACTTCTTTTTTGCTATGGATTATGATCTCTTATTTCTCGTTCACTCGTTTTCTATGTATCTTTTTATTCGCTTTTTACTTGATTTTCTTAACACGTAAAGAGGAAGTATAGAAATCCTGCCGCTGAAATGGACAGAAAAAGCTGGTATGGAGGGTACCGATAACGAAAAATGGATAAATATTGTTCCCATAAAGGTAGTATATTACTTCTTCTAACACGCTGTGTAGTCATAATCCATGTTTTGTGGTTCCTTCAGAATGAAAAATTGATTGACAAGAAAACGTGTGTGGGGTTCGTCGGTTCCATCGTTAGTGCCAAAACCGTACGGACGATTTGCTCCTAAATTCATATTCTCCGAATTCACAAACTCGAAATTAAGGCCCTGTGTGTTTGAATCGAATATTTTAATTCTCGGATGTTCAATACATGATTCCTCAGCATTTTGAATATTTTCTCAAGAATGGCTCAACAATTTTTTATTAAAAGTTGTCCTCGGATAGGATAAGGAACACATAAAAGAATGGCGCAAGTCTCATTTTTGTTAAAATTCCAGACGTATCCAATGTACGTGAGTAATCTCATAAATACTCTCTTATACAATACACTGAATATTTTAACAAAAAGATACTTACAAATTCTGCAATAACATAGTGCGGTATTTACAAACAAACAAATGTAGTTTGATACCCATCGATAATATCATAAAAATTGTCATTAGCGAATATTAAATGACGAGTGCCCTCTTTCGTTTAAATTTGAGAATTCAGAATTTACTCGGTATGTGCAGTACGAGAATTGGCGTAATGATACAATCAAATACTTGAATTTTTTGTCAAAATCGAAAGTAATTAATTTTTGCTTATTATCCGTTCACCGTAAGGAAAATCCTGATGTAAGCAAATGCATGCATGTTACGGTGATTCTCATTGGTTTGCAATGAGAGCTCTGCTGTTGAAGTGATCTTGACGCTAAAGTAAACAGTTATCCGTATAAGAACTAACTTATCTTCCATCGTTCGTTAAATTAACCTTGCGTCGAAAATATTGCAAGGGTTTCAAGAAAAGGGTTTCAAGAAAGGAGACCATTGTGAACTGCCTTCCTGTTGTTTGTGGTGATTACGAGCATCTGACAGTACAGCCCGTGAACGTGTTGGTCGACACGGAGTCGCGCCGCCGATCGGCCTGCGAGTCTCTGCTATTCGCTTCGTTATAGAATGTCTCAGAGTGTGGCTCGACCTTCAATAATTAAACACTAGTGTGGAAAATGTCTTCGGAGTAGCGAAAAGCGCTTCGGAACGTTTTCAATTCGTTATTGCATAAATCCGTCGTTACCGGTGAAGCAAATCGCAGGGTACACTGGAATATCCAGCGTATTCAGCGTATATTAACACCGGAAAGAGCACACACACAAGGGACAACTACAAACGCCAGAGAAGAAACGAAAGGGAAGAAACTTGTGATTGAAGCATACAATGATTTTGTAGTCAATGTTGTTCGATTGAAAGTACATTCCTTGCATCAAACGGGCAAAAGTGCAGAAACGAAACTCCAACGTCTATGAAACTGTTTCAGCTTGGGATTTGTAATCAAGAACTTCCGAATGTTAGGCCAACCAATTTATACAAATAAATGACGTTCGGTTATTGACAACCGCTTTCTGAAGCAGACTCATCCTAAGTAAAGTACGTTGCATGAACATGACATTTTCATGACAGCTCTTATTCCATTTGAATTGGCGGGTTATGCTACCCGCGTTATTGAAAGTAGTGCGCTAAGAGGTGTCCAATCAGAAGCGTAATGCGACGCAAAGATTTCTTCAGTTTGTTTACATTAGGTTTTTTCTTAGGGTGAACGGATAATAGTTCCTGGGATCTAACGAACATACATACATGTTTCACATGGCCACAGGGGTGCATGGTTTCCTTTCCATTTCTGAGCGCTTTGGAAATCAGTAATATATACTAGTGCAGCAGCAAAACTGTTGGTAAGATTAGTCAAATATTTAATGATACATTTTCCAGAAGACTTGCTGCCGCATCACGCCAGCTGTATCATAAGAAGTGATACACTGAGCATCAGCATTCAGTCGGTACTTATGCACTGAGTATGAGAATAGACGGAAAAACACAATAAAATATTTGCAATTTTCAGTCAAATTCGAAATGTTGAATTATTTTTGTATTTTTTTCTGAGTGCCTGGGTATCTCTCACATTGATCTCTCTCATGGTCGTAGGCAACGTAGTTTACGTTCAATTTCTGTGCGCATTGGGAATTAGTAATATAGATTAGGGAGTGTGTTTAAGAAAAATATTTACGCGATAATGGAGAAAGTATGCTTGTTGGGCTAAGATTTTAGGAGTTTCTGTTGACGACTGATAATACCTGGGAACAATAGTAAAGTGCGAGGTAGTTAATATATTAATTATTTCATAGTTCAATTTTCATTTAATTTGCTTAGGTCAAAATTTGATCGGGTTGAGTTTCTAATTGAGACTCATAACTATAGAAAGAAAAAATAGTATTTTGTCAAATTGTAATACATGCTTAAGATTACCGGTATTAATTCTATAAATATGTTATTAATTATTATTAATAATTAATAACGAGTTTAATAAATGTATCTCCTTACTCCTGATATTGAATTCAGGGGGAAGCTATTCCCAACATTTCTGTCTTACAAAAGAACTGAGTTAATTATGAATTACGAACTAAACGTACGATGAATGCATCTCTGGAATTGTGATAAAGATCGGCAGTTGTATTTGGTTTCAATTTCTTTGCCACTCAAGTCCTTTAAATATCAAGGAAACGTTCAAAATGTAGGCATTTTTACTTTGCTTTATTCTTCATAATATATTAAATCAAGAAGATAATTACATTCCTCTTTCTTTATTATACAAAACGTTTTAATATATAATCTAAGCCAAGTTCTACTTAAGAATACAAGATGTTTTATATATTTGTAGTAAAATACAGGATATTCAATAATAAATAGTACAAATATCTGGGTCATGCAAATGTCGAAAATGGTCATATTTGTAATACTGAACATGTAGTGAAAAATTTCACATAAATAATATGATATTTTTACCCTGATTTTTAGGCAAATGCATATGCACAGATGTCCGACAGGTTGCATTCTAAGGCATCAATGCAATTTTATGTATCTGACGAACATTTGTGCATATGGCAGTACCTAACAATCAGCAGCAAATGTCACAGATATAAGTGAATATAGATGTATTTTAACCCCTATACGATACATGTTCGCAGATAAATGTGATCATTTTTTACCCCGCTACATGCTGTAGATCATTGTAACATTTATTCTGAGACATTTTCTGTGTATAATATGCAAAGTTGTCTTCGTTATTCTTCCTTATTTCATTGGTACATAGTCAAAATGTTTAATTTTGCAGTCACAATGTACAATTTGGCAATATTTTTATATCGCGTACGCCACTTGCGTTGAATATAAAAAATCTCCGAAAAATATTGGCTTATATTTCAAAAATTGTCTAGTCTAATCTCTGTAATTATAAATGATATCAAGACGAAAATGCAGCATTTTATTCTTTCTTTGTGTATAATACCTTAGCGCAAACGACATCTCGATATCTCAATTATAGAGATTTTCTCTCTCAGTTTGCCGAGAGAAGCGGTAGCGTTGACCACACGCTCCGCAGCTGCAAGTTCACAACGCAGTAGTCACTTAGCTAGTGTTAACAGTGGCGAGTGCAGTGAAATAACCGACGAATACGCATTGAGTTTCTTTAGGAAAAACTAAATACAACATACAATAAGTGCGATCAATTAGAGAATAAAAGTTTATGCTCTGGTCTCGGCCAGGGATCTACAAAGTTATTAAAGCGCTTAGTCTACTGACCTCCACGCTATCACTGTGCTCATGGAACAATGTTTTAACGCAACAGCGGAAAAAATTAAAAATCCTTTAGACACGTTAAACAATCCCAATGAAAGTGTAAATACAAGCCTAGAAATGTGACCGTGCACTCCATCCGACCAGCACCAATTAGTACACCTTCTCTCCCGCAACGCAAGCCATTAGCTTGGCAAACAGCACCGATACCTGCAAGTCAGCAACCTCAATTTGATGTAGCACAAATCGTAAATACAAAAGTAAACCAAGTCACAGCAATGCTACCCCAAATTCAAAACATAATACAATCGTTAATACCAATCCTTCAACTTGAAAATGTATCCATTATCTAAGAACATTAAACAGGAACGCTGTGTCAAAAACCGCAAATAATATTCGAAGGTAATTCTTTTCAGAATCTCCAGACACGCCCTTCTTCAAACTTGGCAGTAACTACCCCCAAACCTCACCGAATATGCTCAGAATTTCCCGAAGACAAATGGAGAACCCATAAACATTCAATATTATTAATTCGCAACTTCATAATATAAAAATTTTACCTTCTTGCTATTATATTCAAAGAAGAGTTGCAAGTCCAAATTTCACAACAGTTCAACTGAATTTTCAAATTTAACTCTGAAAGCAGCCTGAAAGAAACCGGACAAGTACAGTGAAAATATGTGACAAACAATTAATATGTAATACGTTAGCACCTCTGAAAGACAGTAATGCCGAACAGGGTTAATAGATAAAAAGAAGATTTCATCTCTGCCGTCCCTGGTGGATGAGAACGTAGAGATTCGCAAATGTCGAGATATTCGAAAAGAATATACCATTCATTCCATTGGAAGAAACGTTAAATTCCATCCACGACTAATATTAAAAACATTAATCATATTATACAGTTCCTAGTATGCGTGATAGCAATCATTTTATTGCTGATACAAAACTCATATCCATTATCAATTCACGAATTACAAACAGCGTTCAAAAATTGGAACAAAGAACACTAGCATTCCAATATGCTGGAGTGAAACAATAAATTGACATTTCTCGGAAATATTGTCGGGCAAAACGAAAAAAAAACGAAACAAAACATCCACCCCTGATTAAAAACAGCCTTTAGAATTCGCGGAACACCAAAAAAGCTAATCTCGCAATCATATCTACACATACGTGCACATGATTTTGGGTTTAATTGCAAGATTACAGGTCAGGAAATCAAGACACAAAGTTCGACCAGCAAATTCGATGCGTGGTACACAATTTACCGTTTACTTAAGCACTTATCACTTATTTATTTGATGTAGCTAGTGGATATTTGAAATATTGTTTGCAATATTTCCTTGCATTACATCATAAGTAAACGCAAATTCGTCACAGTAGGGAATGGAACATTTAAAGATTTGTGCGTTCATGAAATGGTGGACCTGAATTAATTTATTTTCTTGGGACAATTATCATGAGTCCTAAAAGTAGAACTTATGGCAGTAATCTGCTTCTGATTATTTTGTTGCAAGGATACGCCAAATTGACATAAGCTGTGAGAAGGACGAATGAAGACGTTAATGAAGATGCCGTGCAGTCTTTATGAACGGTCGTCAAATGCAAAATAATCGATCACAGTCGCTGTGCACATGATAGAGCTCTGACGGAATACGGAGGAAAGCACGAGAGCCGATGGAAGCCCGTCACAAGCACCTTCAATCATAAGCTTGTCCGCGAAGCTTCCACTGTCCATCACAAAGTCCACACGGATCGACTGGGGATTCGATCCACGGCCTGTGAGGTTCGAGGCTAGCCAACTACTCACTGAACCACGGGTCGAACGCATTACAGTATATGACTTTTTATCGGCCCATCGACAGGAACTCACGCGAAACGGAATCTACGAAGAGATTTGCGCAACGGTCAGCCCAAATTGGCGGTCATTCATCCACGCGTCGCTGGAGGTGGAAACTCGCGGTATCGTGCTGGCGCCGGCGGCGGCGGCGAGGCGGGAAGGGGAGGGGAGGGCAGGGCCGAGGCGGGCAGCGAGGGGAGGGGTGGCGAGGTGGGGTCCTGCGCAATCCCCAGCGCTGCCCTGCCGCCGCCAAATATCGGATGCAGAGGCAAGAGCGCGTTAACCGGTTTATTGCCCCGTTCCGCGCCAAACGGGCTCATAACTACGCAAGATGTCCCGCCGCCCTGGCTCTTAAGGCGAAGCAGGAAGGGCGATGCGCCGGGAGGGGGCAGACCGCTCCGCCCTCTGCCTCCCCTCCCCCTTCCCCACCCTCCCGGGCCGCCGGCAGACACTTCAGCAAGAACCCTTCGCTTACGGATTGCCTTTCGTCTGGTTGGGATCCAGCAAAAAATCACACCGCTCAACACACTTCGCCTTGGGAATGGACGCATTGCACCTGCGTGTGAGCGGTTCTTTGGTGGCTCCAAAGAACATACAACTGCAGGAATGGTGTGCTTAGATGCTACAAAACCGTCGCTAAGAAACTCTACACGACCAAGACAATGGCGTTGATATTCGAAGTGACTTATTGTTCCGTCCTCTTAGATATTTCCCATCATAAAGCTGCTACGTTCAACACACCTATAAAGGTGAATCTTGAAGCACACAGTAAACACAAACATAATTACTTGCTCGCCGGACCTCAAACGTATGGTTCTCCGCAACGGCCCTTGTAAGATAAGAGAGAAGTATTGATACACGTGTATTACAATACAGATATAGAAACAGTATTGATACAGTGAAGTTCAAACCAGCTACCTTTCCAATACAAACTCCCAGCCCAGTGAAGGTAGTCTTCCTAGGTAATGCCACCCGAAGAAAATACATAGCAGGTCAAGAGTCTGAAAGTTGGCAGTCCCAACATTTGACTATTTATCAGTGAATCGCTAATCTGCACTAGAGAAAAGCAGGCAGTGGCCTAAGACGTGAAGTGTACAAGAAGAATATATATATATATATATATATATATATATATATATATATATATATATATATATATATTGTAACACTCCCGGTCGTCTCGTGAGAGAACGCCCGGTAAGCGGCCCTGAAATAGCTCAGTCTGTGATGGAAGGAATCGTTAACAGATACTGGTAACATGAAAGAAACACTTTGATCACTGGTAAAATCACTTTTATTCCTGGGCAAAATAGTTCAAAATGCCCCAGGGAAGTTACACATGTAAATAGGATCAGAAATCTGAAAATTAGGTGGACAGATAAGAGGATGAAAAGTTAGTAGCCAGTGTAAAGCTTAGAAATTAGGAAGACTTATAGTTAGCATCACAATGGTAACAAATATTACAGATCAGTGTGTCTTAGCGCGACACCGCATTACAGGATTTTCGCAGGGATGAATACCCTGAATTATATTGCCTTGGTAAAGTTTCTTTTTGTGGGCCCGAAACGGGCGCGTTGCCGTCGAGGGGAGGCGGCGGCAACCTTCGCAGAGGGCGCGGCCGGGGCGATGTCCTTGTGCCCACCCAGGCACGCGCGTCAGCTCATCGGCCGTCTGAAGGCGTCACCCAAAGGGGGGGGGGCGGCGCGGCCAAGGGGAGGCGGCGGCACGGCCGAGGGTGCGGCGTTGTAACGGCGCCTGGCAGTCTGGTTGAGCTCGGGGTCGGCCAGCAGTCACTCTCGATTTCAAGAGCGTAGTAACCAGTCACGGATTCTTCTGATACTCGTGATTATTCACAATTGCAACTTTGGAAAGTCTAGAAATCCTGCAGCGACACATTCGCTTCGCTTTGCAACTGATTCCCACTTCAGAGAATTTTCTCTGCCCACTTTACTCCGCTCTTTTACAATAGCCCACACCGAAGTTTTTTCTAAGTCCATCAGAGGCGAACTTGCCTCTGGTCGGTGAATAGCTCTCCCTCCCAGAGAAGTTTCTCTCCCGACTGCCCTGCTTTGAATGC
The DNA here is from genome assembly GCA_038098605.1 of Gryllus longicercus. Classification (NCBI taxonomy): domain Eukaryota; kingdom Metazoa; phylum Arthropoda; class Insecta; order Orthoptera; family Gryllidae; genus Gryllus; species Gryllus longicercus. The sequence continues at coordinate 16,054 of JAZDUA010001338.1, read as the reverse complement.
CAATTTTATAAGTCAAATCTTATTAGGTTAACTTTTACCCCCCACTCGTTTTCTCGCATGTTCCAGCTCCTTAAGATAGTTGCGTCGCTATTGGCCGAAAGAAATGGCGCATTACGTTATTTCGACCAATGGTGACAGGGGTAGTGAATGGAGTTCCGACTCTTTGCATAACTGTGAGCGTCCAGAATTTTCTTTGCCCTTCTAGAACATGCTCGCACAGGACGGGCGTTGTCCGTGAAAGAATTTGTCGATTTCAAAAGCGATCTAGAAGGTTCGCGCAGCTGGGCATGCGAACACGTGCTCCACAGTAAATCTGTCGACGGCTGACCCTGTAACGACTTTCTTAATGTGCCGGAGGCGGAGACGGCTGTCAGATAAGCAGGGTTGCGCGCGTGAGGCCATGTCGCAATCTGTTCCCAGTCGAACTCATGGTGGCCGAGTCAGTTTGTTTAATTTAATTTTCCTGGCATGAGGAAATCGGTTTCGCTACAATATATATACATATATACATATATACATATATATATATATATATAAGAAGAAAATGTATTAAGTATTTCCAAGAGCACTGAAATTTCGAAATAAATTAAAACAATTGAACAATTAGAAACATGTGGCTGTGGTCTTACGGCGGGGTTGGTGAGTCTGTAAGACGAGAAGAAGTTGAAGTTCACTCTGGGCGCAACCGGAAATACGGTCGTCGGCAGACGAAACTCGGTTTATTTCGCGGTCGATACAGCCCATGCCCTGAACGTGAACTGGTGGCTGACTCCCTTAATTACTCGTCACTTCCGTTTACATCTTCCTGCCTAAACCGAATCAGAGTGTACCGGCGAAATATTACCTATCACGAGAAGTAAATTCAATTTCAATGATACCTTATTTTACGTGGCGAGACTCAGGCAATGAGGCATGCTCTTCGATCTGACCACGTTAATTTCTCTACGCTCCTTTCACCCAGCGGAGAAAGAAGGTATTACTTAGGTGACGAAAGAAGCGAATTGAATTTAGCTCAGAGGCTTTATTTAGGGTGGAGAACTTTTTATATGCAGTTCATCTACAACATGGGATAGGCGGCTTTACCTCCCGTCCAAAGGAAAGGGTACGAAGGATTTTTTCGCCCTTACAAATCCACGGCTTCGATCGGGTTTCAACCCGCGAGCTTCGGTATAAGAACAGGATACGCTAACCGTTACGCCATCAACACTGCTTACACCAAACACGCCGCAGTTGGCGGCAGTCGGTGCGCTAGCTATCGTAGACGTACAGCAAATGCCGCCCGCTGGCCATTCAATGTTGCGCGGAGCGAGCGCTTCTGAAAAGGCGACCGCGCGCCGAAGAAGCCAAAATTGAATGAGAGTGGTATACCCGGCAAAAGTTCTGTACCAACCTCGCAGCCTACTACCTACTTCCTGGGCTCCTTGTACACATTCACTCAAATCACAGTGTCGTGTGTTATTCACCTCCAACGACCAGCGGTTGAAAGTTAATTCCCTGACTTCTGAATTTTTTGTGCTTCGAGGAAAGCCGTGGCACGCAGCGGCAATGTTTCCGGGAACATCAACTGCTATGTTCGTTAGTCCCGTTAACGAAATGGACATTTTTTCATTGTAAATGTCTGTGTTTCTGTGGATGATGACCGCTGGATGATGCGTTTCTGAACCTTTCTTGGCCATTGAGCGCCTGGCATGGAATGATCCTCCGGTAAGTTGTAGTTTGTTGGTTAATTTTTAATCTCGTCACGTTGCAGTCAGTGTCTTTTATCCCTTCGGTCAGAGGCCTGGCGCCCTTACTAACCGGGTTCCCAGAACGTCTTTTCCCTAGCAATCCTTGATATATCAAATTGTTTAACTTCCGTGACCACACTGACCGTAGGTAAGCAATTCAGCATTTTCCTGGTATGCATTGAACGGTAAAAAATGTCCCATTTTCGGCAAATTCTGAATTTCGGAAAATGACGAAAATTTAACATTGCCAAGGTACAATATTGTAAATATAGAATTTTGTCTTAAATGAAATTTGACTTTAAAACTCAGATATTAAAAAAGTCTATATATTTTTTTAAACGCGTAGTATTCCTAGTTTATGCTTAAATAAACAAATTTTTAAAATAATAATTCAAAATAGCTCCATATATATACAAAGTCGGAGAATCGACCTTAAGTGCCAAATAAATACGTCAGAGCTCGTATGCATGAGTGGAGTGCGGAGAAAGAGAATTTTTATACGCATTAAGGACGTCTTTAAATACAATAGGAATAGAAGATTAAAGGAAAACGTACAAGTAATACGAGAAACTAAACACTGTTGTAGAACCACTAATTTTACACTGCCCTATTGTATTTAAAGGAGTCCTTAATGCGTGTAAAAATTCTCTCTCTCCGCACTCCACTCATGCATACGAACTCTGACGTATTTATTTGGCACTTAGGGTCGATTCTCCGACTTTGCCGACAAGCTAACGGTGTCTCCCATGCCTGGGCCTAGTTCAATTCCCACGCTAGAGGGGTAAGACAGATGGGGCGAACATAACGTATTCCTTCACCGTAACTAGCAAACTCCGCCTGCCTGAGCTTTTCTTCGCCATACAGTTATAAAAGCTGAGTCAATTTTAAAGAATAGTTACAACCCTATTTTCCCTCGTTAAGAAAATGAACCTAGGATCACACTTCGGGGAGCTAGTGCGCTGTTTCTTAGCCATTCTAGCTCTAACGATACGCTCTAAATCAAAACTATGGTAATATTGTAACCTTTTCTGCAAGATATGTATGTGTTCGTATATTGCAATCTGAAAAATAATTTGTGACAAAATTTCTAACGAAAACTGCACACAGGAAGGCAGAACAGTTTCTGCTGTACGTACACAAAATTGCATTTCTTCTCCCATAAAATATTTTTCATGCCCGATAACACATCGTGCAAAGCAATTCATCTAGAAACAATGATATTCAGAGCAACTATATAAACATTTTACTAAATGAATATGTCAACGGGTACATATTCAATGTGAACGCGATTCCGACATTTTGTATTCAACTTCACGTAAATAATATCTTCAATTCAGGATGAACTACAGGTTGAATACTGAAATAGGGGTCAAACTGATTTCTTTTACTATTTAAATTATTTTTAAAAGTTTCTAGTATAAATATTTTGTATTTTTCAATGTTCGGTGCCAAAATACTGCAAAAAATCTTGCACTGATAAAAGCGATCAGATAGTATCACAGATCTTTATAACTTAAATATTGATAGACTTATTTGAGTAGGAAAAGTGTATACGAAGAAAACTCATACGACGTGAAATGTTAAATGTGAAAAATATATGGCTGGACCCTCCTGCACTTGAGGATGCTCCAGCGAGCCTTTTCTACGCGAGAATACGTTTGGGTTGTTTTGAACCTCTGACCTCCTCACAAAGATCATTATTTACCCTTTCCTTTCGGATGTGCTACTCGCTTTCTGCCCTTTCTCCAATCTTCATTCAGAATATAAAAGTCCACATTCTTGTGACCGTGTGTATTCATAAGAGCTGTTTAAATTTGCTCCTGACTCGATGCACGTTCTTCTGGATACCGAGATCAGTTATTCCCCTGCTACACCAATTGAATTGAATTGAATTGGCCTTATTTTACGTGGCGAGACCAATGAACATGTGTGATTTAAATATTCTCAGCGCACATCATTAACCCATCAAAATTAGACCTTTCTTCAGGATCGCACATTATTCGTTTTCCTTTCTTCGTATGCCTTTCGACCGCCGCGATTTCATCACAGTGGTTTCTTTCACGAATCCGCCACCCTCCAGCGATGTCTTTAAGTTTTCTTCTCTACGCATGGCCTAAACTTCAGTTTTATGGCGTCCTCGTTTCTATCCGAGTCCACATAGCCTAGCGTTCTATTTTTGAACATGCACCACCATTATAAGTTCGAGGTCACTTCACAATTATTACTTCATCGTGCTTCCTAAAACTATGTCATATACGAACCCGAAGAATCTATCGCTCTGTTTGCTTCCAGAAAAAAACCTCACCCTCATGATCTCAAACCATATGCGTTCCATCTAGAAGCATACTTTATTCTCATTATACCCCCTCCCCTTTTAATCAGTTTCCGTTTTGGTCTAAGATCGCAGAACTAATCCAGCTTCTTCCGAAGGTTCATCCGTTTCACCCAAGTGTTCGTCCCCCCGCTTCCTCTTCAATTTCACTGTTACCAACTGAATTACTTTTTTTATAAATTTATTCATTGAATGTTTGATGAATACAGTTCAGGTGGTGGCTTACATTATAAAATATTCTTACCTTAACTTAACACTTAACAACATTACTCGTGGTGTAGAAAACTACAAGAGCCCCTATTTTTGACAATTAATGGAAAAAAAATTAAGAAGACTCCGAAAGGGAATCTGTGGGCCATTACTTGTTTATCTTTATCGTATGTGCTTCTGTAGAACCAATTTTCTCTCTGCCTTACTTTCATTCACCAGAATATCAAACTTTCCTTTCATTTTTCTGTTGTTGGTAGGGCTTCTTCCCCTATGTTCTTTCTGTGATCCGGCACCTTTCTGACCCCCAAGAAATCATCCATGGCTTCGTTCCGGAATCCACCTTTCTCTTCAACTCTTCGCCATTCGCCTTTCTTTCTTAATCTTACACGCGTTTATTTCGTCTCCGCTGGCCATTTTGTTATTCCTACCTCTCGTGTGAGTCCGCTAAAGCCATCACCACAGGTCCTTGCCAGAATCTTTCTCATCATCTCCACCGCTTTATCATTTCTTCCCGTCTCGTGTGGCCCTTTTCCTTCGACCTTCCATTCATCCAGCCCCATTATGAACTCCCCGCTGTCACGTGTTCCTCGTGTGCTCTTCGTTGCTCTGAATCGAGTTTTTGTGCAGCCGAAGCAGCCACCGTCCAGCTTCTTCTCGGAATTCGCCTTCCTGGGCAACTCGGCGCCGTGGCTTTCCTTCTGCGCGTCTCGCCCTCCGCCGGCCCTGCTGCGCGGGCGGGCGGGTTCCCGCTGCGCCGGCTGCGCTTCGGGCGGTGGCTGAGGCTTAATTGGTGGAGTGAAATATGAATGCGAGATAGCGCGGATGTTTCGAGTGCTGTGATGTGCCGCCAAGCGTGCGTGGACGACGGCTGCTCGCTTTGAGCGGCCCTCATTAAAGCGCGCGCTTTTCGCCCGCTCGCCGCGCAATCCGTCCTCTCGTCCTCTCGTCCTCCCGTCCTCCCGCCCTCCTGTCCTCTCGTCCTCGTGGCGGCGCCCTCAAACTTCCCATTGGGACGGGCTTGTTTGCACATTCTAAGGCCCGAACAACGAAAAGCGCTTTTCCTTGCAAGTGAGAGCCTCTCCATGTGCTACGAATTTGGATTTGGGCAGGGATATTGTACCACGGCACTTGCCGCTATTTGTAGCGTAGGGCCACCTACATGAACATTGAGGTATTTTGGTGAAGTTGAAGAATCTTTGAACTTTGAAAAGCGACATGCTGGGTGTGTCTGCTTGAGGTATTTAAGATTGCTCTTTGAGAACGTTGTGAAGTGTCTGATTTTCTTTTTCTTCTCATTTAATGTAATTAAAACTTCTAAAACAAAGCTGTCTGTTAAAACGGAGTCAGCCATTCTTCTCGTTACTCATGAAATGCAAAAGGACTACCTGTTGTAAACACGTGAGCAACAAATCAAATTTAATCAAACAATAGCAACAATTTTACATATCATTTGCATTGCTCCGACAAGGAAAATATCAAGGTATTTTGTCGAGTGAAATGACGTTATTATGTATTATACGTACTGCTGCGGCTGTATTTTTTTTCACAAATCCATACACTTTATAGTAGGAAAATACTTTGTTTCTTTCTCAAACCTGTCAAGGCCAAAATACATTCTAATTCATTCTTAATTCTAATAACTTATCAATGGATAGTAATTAATATTTTCATTTACCTTTTCAGTTAAATTGTCGTTGCTTCTTCTGAATAAAGATAAAACGATACAAACACACATCTTGTTTAAGAGAGTGTTTTGTATTGCTGAAGTCGTTTGGAAAACGATACTTACGTACAACCTAAAGCATTAGGTAAACTTCACTTTGTTATTCGTCGAGTCTTTGGCGAATCCTGACTTAAAAACTCCCAATGACAGCTGCTTACAGATTATTTGAAACGTATTTCGACAGAGCCTTCTCGATGAAACTTTTCTCTCATTAATATTCATCCACAAACGAAGGAGGAGGGCCCAAGCGAGAGATCCAGACGGAGCACAGGCGTGGAAGAGAGGCTGGAGACAGAAACGGGGCGGAGGCTAGGGGCGTGGGAGCTGGCGCGGGGAAGCCACTGGGACGGCGAAAGCTGTTCGCGCACAGCTGCCGGAACACGACTCCCAGGTTACGCTCCCGATCTCGCAGAATTCATCAACCCTCTGCAAAGGACCCTGCAGGTCGAGCAAGTGCGATATTATGCCCTCAATAAGGACCAGGATACGCATTTTCCAGTGGTCTAGATAGCATTTGCAGTTTCAAAAGAAATAATGAAGAGTAATTTTCGTGATGCGCGGTGTATCTACTATAATAGCAACACAACAAATAAAAGCAAAATTCTCTAGCCTTGAAGCTAAAATTAGAAACTCAATACTTGATGTCCTCTCAAAAAGATGAAAAACTAATGAATGACGATGAATTTTATCATCAAGTGAAAACAAATGTGTCATGTCCTAATATACGTTAAGAATACTTTGTATTATGAATCTGAAATAGGTAATATAGAGAAATATTTAAGAAAAAATTGATTGATCTCTACATGCACATGAAACGGAAAACAGTTATCATTGCGGTATATAATTTACGATAAGCATTTATCTTGTAATAAAATTACGAGCGAATAAACAACAATCGTTCTGTTCTGAATTGAACCCACCGTCAAAAGGAGTAGAGAAGAACCCGTAATGACTTTTTGTAGGCTCGGAGAAAAATCCTTTGTTTATTTTAGTGCCAAAAGCATAGGAAATATATCTTCGGGAAAATAATGAATAGCTCTATAATAACTCATTTCATAGAAGAAAACTTAGTATTACTTCATGCTTCTTACTGTTTTTCTAATGAAGTTAGTGCAGCTAGTGAGCAAGGCAGCTTATCTATCTACGTATTTATTTATTTACTGCTAACAGGGCAAAACCCCAAATACGGTAGGTATTACAGACAAAAATCAGATATGCCAATCGAAAAGACATAAAAACAAAATTCAAATTCTTTAAAAAATGCACAATTAAAAAATATAATATGAGAACTAAAAATAAGTCTACAAAGAGAATATACAAAAAACAAATTAATAAAACCTATCACTTCAGTTCAATAGTATCCTTATTTAATACTGTTTCAGTATTTTATTCAAATATTGCTTCATATTTGAATCATAAAAATTGAAATTCAAGTCACACATATTGCATAATTCACTGAAATTCGAAAATATTTTCATGCGAGGCTAACGTTTATACGAAGTGGTATTTGGTTTCTTAAGTATAATAGTTCATGACAAGACAATTCTAACCGTAATTCACTATGATCTTAATTTGGTAAAGGAACTTTTGTGAAGATTATTTCCTTTATCATATTATGGATTTCCATAACATATCATCTACCACCACGGAATTCACCATGATCTTATGGGCCATTGAGTATTTTGCATTTAATCATTTACTGATCGAAAACTATTTAATCGGGAAGAATTCTGAAGGTGAATTCATTGACTAAAGTACTCGTATAAGAAATTTCATGAGTAGATTGCTTGTCATTTTGTAATATTCGTACTACGGTAATAGTTTATTTTTTCAATTTTATTACCAAGGAATTTGCAATAAGGAGACCAAATAAATGAAGCATATTCCAATGTAGTTCATACAAGATAATTAAGGACGAGTATCATTGAGAGTCTTAGAATTTCGAATATAAATCCCAGTAATTTAAGCGCATCTTATCTTCTGTTATATTATATATGTGTTGATGGTAAGTCAGATGAACTATTGCATCACCTAAAAAGATTATTCTAGTGATTGACATTATTCTTTGAACAATAGGTACTTAGTGTAATGGGTTCACGCGTATTTTAAAAACATTTTTATTTTATGTAACGTTGCCCTGTAAAGAGGACCTGAAAATGTGCATCTTTCGCTACCTGCGAGGGTGTAGGAAGCGTCGGGGACGCGGAGGCATGCAGTTCTATTGTCTCGGCACAGGCGTACCCCGGCCACATCCGCTGACTCACCGGGAAATACGGACGCTGCTGTCTCATAACCAGGCAATTCTGCTGCACCTGTTCTTGTAACTTGCGTGACGTTTGAGTTTTAACAGAATTTGGCGAGACTCAAACGGTCATGAATGACGCCGCGATTGGGCAGAAGAAACCGCGTGACGCGCGCCCGCCAATCGCGGAAAACAAAGCGGGGGAAGGCAATGTGACCCCGCGAACCTGAGGAGGTAGCTGCAACACATACGCTCGGGGATTCTGGTAGAGGAAACGACAGCGAGAAGAAGTGCCTTTCCGAGGTAGGAACGAGGGCGAGTTTCTTTGACTTTTGGGGGGACGCCAGTGAATGCGGTACCGTATCGGCATCGCGCCGAAGCCAGAATGCATCATCGCTATGTCGCGAGCCGCCTCTGGGCTCGCTAACGCAAGGACGAACGCCACGAACAATGACTATGGGTGCTCAACCTCGAGCCCAGGACTGACGACGGGACGAGGCGCGACGATCGTTGCCGCGAGCCACGCCAACGATGCCCAGACTAGCGTTGCTAGCGCCCGGGGTCGCCATCACGCCGCCCGCCGCCCCGAGTGCCTTCCTAATGGGCAAAGGGGTGACGCGAGTCGCTGCCGTCGCCCGACCGCGCCGCCGCGTGACCACACCGCGCCAAGCACCAGGGCGAAGGGCAGCCGCACCCGTAACCAGGGTCGTGACCGCCGAGAAGGGCGCCGCCCTGCTTCGAAGGATGAACTCTGGTCCGTACGGCCGAATTTAAGTTAAGTTAGTTATAAGCTAGTTTTAAGGAGTAATTACAACGGAAAGCTTCACGGAAAGCTTCCGGAAGCTTCATGAAAAAGGAAATATTAAATCTACCATTGAAAATACCATGTGTTTCAATGCAGAATTAGAACGAGAATAAGCCATATCACGCATGCCTATCTTTAAAGAGTATACGGACTGAGCAGCCGGGGCAACTTAGGATCGCCGTAACCAGGTAATCAGGTGTGTCGGGGCAGCCACACGGTTTTTGTGTTTATATTAGATATGATTTGTCTCTAGTACAATAAAAATCTATTTTTATGTTAAGGATCAAATCATTCTTCAAAATCCTTAGATAGACATTTCATATAACAGCGTGTATTTTTTAAATAATTTTTGTTTTCTATTGATTTTAAAATGTTTAAATCAAAAGCCGTAAGTAATGATTTTGAATTACTGTAGGAAAATCATTAACATAAATTAGAAATTACAGAGACCCAATGCTTAAACCTTGAGGCACTCCACAATGCGTCAAACAGGATTTGAGCAGAGTATTTCTATCTAGATTTATTAAATAAAAATTCATTAATTTTAGCAGTAGTTATGAAAATTCAAATAAAGAAAATTTAGATATATTGTGATTAATATTTTCAAGCGCGGTATAAAAATCTGTGTAAATAGTATCAACCTGTCTAGTCTATGGCCTAAACTGTTGAAAGCAAACTGAATTAAATTTAAGATGATTGTTGGTAACAGATTTGCCGGTAATGAATCGATGTTGACAAGCATATAGATAGAATATGATGTGATTTAAAATTTTAACATAAATTACTTTCTTGTATTACTTCGTGAGAAGAGAAATTATTGAAATCGTGCGCCGGAAAATGGCGAATTTACGACAGAAAACCAGTTATTGCCTTGCCTTGGTAACGAAAAATGGATAAATTTTGTTCTTATAAGTAGTACCTTCCTTCCTCTAGCACATGGTGTACTTAGAATTTTTGTTTTGTGGCTCCTTGATACAGACAACTTCATTGACGAAAAAAGGTTTCTTTCTCTTTCTTTAAATATATTTTTACATAAACTCGTGAAATTTTTTGATAAAACTAATAGTTTTCGCGTAAGTTATAGCAATTTCTAAAAGAATCTCAAAAAGTGTTCCAATTTTTTTTTTGAGTTTTTACCTTGGACAGAGCAAATAGGAAGCTTAACAAAATGTTCACATTTGCATTGAACACTGAATTTCTGAAAATTACAAAAGTTAGAAATAATGAAAGAAATTATGTGATGTATCACTGGTTTCTTAAATTATTATTTCTGAGAAACATACTCGTAATACAATACTCATATTTGTACTATTTGAAAATACACATGTCCGATGAAAAACACCCAGAGATTGAAAGAAATTCAACATTTTGAACACTTCCGTGGGTCTATCAATGTCTCAACAATAATATACGAATGAGTTCCAGAATTACACTAGTTCTAATGTGAGGTTTGTGCCCACGTGAAGAAATATCTAAATAAATTACAAATTGGATACAACTAGTATATTTCTCAAAAGTTATGCCACATTAGATGAAATACGAAATGAGAATGTAAAGGACGGCCTAAACTTTGAGCTGTAACATCGAAGAAATAGTAGCTGAATACAAGAAAAGGTACTATGAACATATCCATCAAATAGGAGACAATAACTTTTCAAAAGTTTCAATACTGAAAGACTAACAAATTGAGGGGAAGCAATCTGATCAGACATTGTTAATGTCGAGAAGTGTAAAATAAAAATGTTAACAACAATATAACTGTCATATTTAATCAAATGATGCAAAAGTATTACCTACACCGTGACATAGCATGTAAACATTTATAGAGATAAAACGTCATAACGATTTATCAAAGCAACTGAACAGGTACTGAGCATGATAATAGTTAAATTAATTGCTTGGAATGTTCAAATAATTGACTACTCAGGCCGAGAGTCAAACTTGGATCTCCAGTACATGCCAGTTTCTCAAACTACTTCAATATCTGAATTAAAGTGCTTAGAACAAATGCATTCATACCAGACGATCTGGGTCAATACCCAGCTGCGCCAGGCAATTCTTTGTACAGTCAAAACATTATTTATTATAATATATAAACGTTTGTTATATTTATTAACTTTGTATACAATATATTTAGATATAGATAAAAACTGCATTTACTCTTCAGAGGCAAAGTTACTACTTCAGTAATGAAGATGAAAGTCTAATATCGACTGCATGTTTTAATGTTCTTAAATGAAATTACTTTTGATAACTATGCAATAAGATACAGTTAACACAAATGGTATTAACAATTAAAGTAAAGACTTCATAAAACTTCACAGCAATGAAAATGAGACGAACAAAAGTTGTAAAATTGACTTAACAAATTCTCTTGAAACAATTTTTTATAAAATAAGAGGTATAAGTACATGGGCAAAATTTGATATTTCTGTGCAATGTATGTTGAATGTTTCGTGGACACTGCCATCCTATACAGTAGACCATCTGCGTCCCAAGTGCACGTTAAGCTTCTTACCTGCTGCGGATAATCCCACAACGGCTGAAAATCTCAAACAGGCTTTACCCAGCTTCCACAACCTCCGAGTGTAAGGCATATAAATGCCTGGCTTCTGAGCAAATATCAGATCTACGAGTATATGACTAAACTTCTTGCTGCATTTTTAAAACAAAGTGCACAGAAAAAAATGTGTATTTTGGCTTAAACAAATCCTCATAATATACTTATGTTATTGTTTTTCATTATTATTCTATTTATTATTTTAGTTATTGCTAGTACAAATACAACCGTCCTGAAGACAGTGTGGCTTATATCAAAAGTTTTTTGAGCAGCCATCTCGAAGACATCGCGCCATCTTTTAAGTTTCATTGGCCTCTAAAACATTACTGCACGGTCAAGAAACTCGTAATGCAGGCAATATTAATAATTGATGTGTTCCTTAAAATACTCACATACTTACAAACTTAAATAATTCATTTTGCTGCATACTGCAGTCAGCAGTATACATTTTTACTTTATTAAAATCAACACTCGGTCATGTATTCAAATTTAAAAAACCTGAAACACACTTGGCCAATATTCAAAATTAATGATCTGGTGCTATACTGTGTGTAAAGTCATTTTAAATATTTTTCATATACACACATATGTCCTAACAAAGAATTTACCAGAATTGTAACAAAATTATTTCCATTTTCAGTTTTCAGTTTGATAAAGGGTGCTTTTAAAGTTACGCCTGTGTCTATTTGGTAATAGCAACTTGCAAACCATAAGAAAAACGTACTAACCTAGTCCCTCATAATGGCTATTCGTATTTATTTATTTATTTAACGTCAAAAAACTGTAAAAACTATGTGATTCATTAGGGCGAAAGGCATATTATGAACGATTTTTTGGTGTCAGGAATCCATACCTTAGCCCTTATAGTATTTTAATTTGAATTTTGAATATAGGTAGCAACGAGCTACTTATAATCCAACTGTTAGGGAATGAGTCTTAAATGAAATTGGTGGGGTCGGAAAAATCTTCAACGGGGTCATTTTATGGTGAGACATAGTATGCCTTCTTTGGGAATGATGGTTAAGTTCGTTGGACCATGTGGCATACGTAAATAAGCACCACAATGACACCACTGAAACGTTCTCTGCCATCAAAGATGCCAACAACTTAGTTGTCCGAGTTATATTGTCTTTAGATGGCACTGTGTGGCATGATGCCAGCCCCGTGACACTAAACAGGGCATTGCGAAATGAAGATGACATATGGCTGAAGTGGAGTTCCTGATATCTACGGTGTCAAAGCTCGGTTACGAACTCTCGAGCCACACTAGTGGAAAGTTAGTGGTGGAAAATGTAAAAAGAAATAGGAAGTCAAAAAAATGTTGTATTGCAACACTAATTATTTGCAACATCTCCCAATATTATAATACTACACAAACCTGCAAAAGTGTCTCACGCCAAAATATTTTTTTCTCTGCACTGAGATTCGATGTCAGACCCTTAGAGTTAACACGCCAATCACGCTACCCCTTACCCCTTATACCCCTTGATTCACAGATAAACTGTAACTTCCCGACGCTTAAAAAATGAACATTTGCATTTGAAGTTTTCAAACATTAAGAGATATTTATTTACATTATTTAAAGATCTAATAAAAGTTTTCTAATGACCGTCTGTATAACATTAGAGCAAATATGTATCTTAATTGTGGACTGTGAACCAGTTTAACATATAAATATTTACCTAGTCTGAGATTGGAACACGACAGCTACGAATAACTAGCCGATGTAGGTACTTTTCCTGTTGCAACTGAAACGGGTGAATGTCATGGAATTTCTATTGTTGTAATGAAATATTAATGTTGAAGAAAATTGCTGTATGAGTGATGAGCACAATCAACATTACTAGAATAATATTTAATATTGAAGCATAGATTACACCGAGAAAGAAATCTCTAGTTTCAATATTGAAAGTAACTTTTTCACTAGCCAATATCCCAGAACTTAAAGGGAAATGCAACATATGCCATATGATGGAGAAAACTTTACTCTATTCGCATAAAATATTAAAAGAGAAAATAGACCTGTTTTAAAAAAAAATTGTTGATAGACAGATGTACGTTTTAAGAAATCACAGATTTTCGTTATTACTCTCTCCGACCTCTGAATTCGGCCTGTGCTACGAAGACGAGAAACTAATTTCTTACGTGCAAAACAATAAAATTATTTTTTTAATTATAAGGGATCTACAAAATGGGCTGTTCTAACATAACAATCTCTCCCTACATAGCCTTCTCTTATCACCTAGTAGATTCGAGAAAGTAAAAACGGGCATAATCAATTTGTTTTAAGTGAACTTCTACGTAATAATTACAGTGTGCAACTGCTTTAACTCTCCATACCAAATATTATCATAGTACCCCATACTTTTTGGGTATTATCGCCTCTCATAAGCATTCTCTACATACCCCCCTACGAACTCCGAGTCGCTTATGATGTATACCGTTAAGTACATCTTTAACCTGTATGGGTAAGCATTTGTATTTTCATACTCACAAAATAAATACTACAAAGAAGAGATAATTTTGAATTTGGTCTGCTTACAAATTTTACATTTCCTGTACAAATTTTTTCATGGCATACTTCACACTATAAATTTCTTAGAAAAAGCCATCTTTCCGATAAAATTGATCAGTTCTGTTTTGTAGCAGTAGCATAGTAAGTACGATTAATAGCATGAACGTTATGGAAGTCTTACAGGTAAACGATCATTCTAACGACAGTGACAAACGTCTACTTGTCACTGAATATATGGCATTTAAAGTCGTCTGCAATAGATTTGTCTTTCACGGTATTAAGCCTCAATTATGTATTCAACAATGTTTAAACACCTCCCAATATATATATATATATATATATATATATATATATATATATATATATAGATATATAGATATATATAGCGCATTACATTGTTTGTTTTCACGGTCCCTCAAACAAACGTCACGGGTAGTCAGTTTCGACGCGTGTATTTCACTGATATTATAAGTACTTTTGTATTGTTTATTTATTTAAAGTCACAAAACTGTGTGACGTAGTATGGGGAGAAGTGCAATCTGAGTACGGTTTCTTAAGCTTTGGGGCATCTCGCCTAACTATATACATATTACGTTGAATTATGAATATAGGTAGTAACGAGCGTTTTGGCAAGAATTGATATGAAAATGTTACCTGATGTACAATAAAAACTGTTTGAAAAAGCAAATTTGATACAAATTTCGACTATTATTCCGTGCTATACGTAATTAAATCGACTTACTGCCGCGGGAAAATGGAGAACGATTATTTCGATCATTACATTTTCTACCAAGGTCAAGAAACCGCGCATTAAGCGGTTTTGTGCAATGGGCTTCTTCTGGGAATGCTTGATGAAGAAATAACTGATTTTACAAACATTCTAACAGTAATTGTGTTCTTAATGGTTATCAGTCCACTTGTGCATCAACATTTTAAAGTGTTTTTTTCCTTCTTTGTGAGATAGAACATTTTTCTTGGATACGCGTCACAGTATTTCACTTTCAAGACCGTTTCTGAGCCATAGCACCGATCTCTTACATTCCGGAAATAATTCTGGAAATTCGAAACTACCTGTTGATCTAGGACGTAACGGCGTGGCCAGTGAAAAATGGTAACGTATTTAATTTGTGCGTGTCTCTGCATATTGCACATTCCAATACAAGGTATGAGGTATTAACTTTCACTGTGGGATACAAGATATTTTTTTTAAATATAGTATCTTCGCTTTTATACTAGTAAACATGAATATGGCATTAGAATATCTCAGATAGCAAGGAACGACGAAGACGCATGACCCTATTTATCGTATCAATTACACAACGTCTGATGTACCATTTGACGTTACTTGTTAGTCTGTTACTTTTCCCGTTGCAACTGAAACGGGTGAATGTCATGGAATTTCTATTGCTGTAATGAAATATTAATGTTGAAGAAAATTGCTGTATGAGTGATGAGCACAATCAACATTACTAGAATAATATTTAATATTGAAGCATAGATTACACCGAGAAAGAAATCTCTACTTTCAACATTGAAACTAACATGGACATTGAAACTAACTAGGACATGATAGGATAAAATAGGACATGACCCTATTTATCGTATCAATTACATAACTTCTGATGTACCATTTGACGTTACCCAGGGATCTCAGAGTTTTTGTGCTGTGCGAATCGTATTTGTGTAACTAGTTTTTTCGACTTTCAGTTGGCACTCGAGGAATGTTTCCCATGACTCCCAAGAGGACGTGTGATGGGTCACCGATTGCCTGTGCTATTTCACAGCTAACGAGTTCGGGGCTCTTTGGCTGGATTAAAAGGCACAGAAACACAGAGGACTCCACCCCATCCCTCCCGGGACGCCCTCGCTGCCTGTGCAAATCCCTTGCCCCTGACCATCTCGTTAACTCCGGCTTGTGCACCTCCACAATATTCAAAACC